>JAIKVE010000233.1:0-25209 GCA_024679115.1 Phytophthora pistaciae | reverse complement strand
GGCGCGCTGCTACCAAGATAGAATAATGCTAAAGTCTAATACACATTCAGCACTATGCGCCTACGATAGCATGAGCGATGGCGAGATGATGAAGCGAGTCTCGGTAGGTAGCGCGGCGACATGTAGGTGGTCGCAGGGGGGGGGATTGTGATGGCTCCGATGCAGCGTGAGTCCAGCTAGTTCGGCGCCACAGCAGCGGAGGTTTTACCGTGAGCACGGGGGGGGGGGGGGGGGGTTGGCTGCTGTGGCGACCGAAAAAGCTGAACTGAGGACCTGAACACCGCTCGTAGGCAGTGGTCGTATCGCTGCTATATTTCCTAGGAACGCTCTGTAGTCCAGATCACTCATCATTTTCACCGCGTTTTCATGCATCTTTTCTTAGGATTACTCGGAGAAATTAATCTTGTGGCAACGTTGGCTGAATGGTTGTGCTGATGGTCCAATTTGATCAATATCTAGTCTACATCATTCAATGCGGAAAATTGTTAGGAAAACGTGAAGAAATAGTTTGAGGTTGGTCCAACCTGTAAACCGTCATGCATTTTTACTATTGGAGCACAGGCGAATGTTGAAGGTCCACGCCGTGCTCCCGGGCAACATCATGCACTAGATCGTGAGCACGTCGGGCCCGCTCCCGCTTGGTTTCACCGCCGACCGCAGAGCTGTGGTGAGGGCGTAAATGTTCATGCCGATGCACATTAAGATCGCCTTCTCGACGCTCATGATGCAGCTGAGCATGTACAAGGGCCCCCAGGGTCGTGCGCTTCAACAGCGAGGAGGATCGCGCCAACGTGGAGCTGCAGGGATCGTACGTGCGTAGCTCGACACCCATGGACGCGGCCAACCGCCAGGTGTCGGCTTCCAGCCTCGTGGAGAAGACGCAGGGCCGCAAGTTGCACTTGCGCGTGGCGCTCGTGTTCGGCGACGAGATCGTGGAGGAGCGTCGTGCAAGAACAACCCGCAGCACTATATTGCTCTGCGTATCTGCATAATTGGCGCGCAAGAGTTTCGTGGACCCCACGACGAGCTGCCTGCTCATGCCGCTAAGCATCTACCTGCGCGTGTTCTGGAGGAAGATGTCCTTATCGGACGTGGTGGTTATCGTGGTGTGCGCCGCCGCTGGCAGCTACGTTATGATCTACGCCAGTAACGCGTCTGGACGACACGCTGTTCCCGTTCCAGGACGCGCCGTATTACATCCGGAATAGCACTGGCGGCCGCAGATGCTGCGGCTGCGAAGCAGGCGCAGCAGATGCGTATCAAATGTCTTAATCGACCAAATGTCTAATCGACAGGTATTCATTTAGCTGAACATTTTTGGTTTGCTTCAACGGAATTGCATATTCAGGCGCACTACCAGCCCAATCCTCTAGTAATTATTTGTTATTAATATTGTGCTTTGCACGAACATTGGCATGCGATTAAGGGCTCTAAATCAACGAGCAAATCCTTCCCGGTGATCATATCTCGCAGCCTAACTCTAAGTTAAAGTTAAGCTAATCAACCGCCAGTCCGAAGCACAACGCAGAGCAAGAATGGAGCGGTTGCCACTGTAAGAGCATCTCCAGCGGTGAGATCTTATCCTAAGACGTAACAGGGTCTTTGAGACCACAATTTTATAGTTGAGACCCCTGCAGGCCGACTTACTCCCAGCGGTGAGTTCTAAACCGAGTCTCATAAGTGCATTGCACACTGTGAAAATCGCATTCAGGTTTGGTGCAATCTTTTAAATACGGCGACTCTTCAGTTTTGTATGGGTGGCATTAAGATTGGGGTCTTATCTTAAGACTCAAAAGCCAATCTATAGGTCCTCGTGAAGTTAAAACCAGCAATAGGACCTGCCGCTGGGAGCCTTAAGCCTCGGCCAAAGTCTTAACAGCGTTACTTTTAGGATAAAACCGTGTTTGAGACCAACCGCTGGAGATGCTCTAAGGGTAGATCGGTTGTCGCTGCAAGAAAAACTAACTGATGAGGTCCCCGATAGATTGGCACCAACTCCTTGTAGTAAGCATCGATTTTGGCGGGGACTCTTTCTCCGCTCTCTTCGTCGGGACCTTGCGCGTTAACCCAAGGTTGGATTTCAGAGCACGGCATATAGTAGCAGTAGAAATGTTTGGTACCAAATTGGTAGTGCAGGAAACGGTGACTTTGAAGCTGTTTGTCGCTCCTCGAATTAAAAACAGGGATGTTCTTCAATATTGTAGACGTAGTTTAGTACGATAGATAGCCAGCGCATGTCTATCGAGATCTTGATCGACCGGAAAGCAATCAGACGAAACGAGCGAGTTAGAATGTCAGGACCGTAGTATTATCGTATTTACTCCAGCCATTCAACGAAAGTAGTCATAATTCAACGTTAACTCGTTGTCTTATCAGCTATTCTAACTTAAATCGACGAGTTAGCCTCCTAACTCAATGATGGGCTAATCACCATGATTTGCTAAAACAACGAATTACGTCGTTGTTTAGACAGAAAGCATGCAAGGCACAATAATTTAAAAGACTCTAACCAAGAGTCTAATTTTGATTATAAACGCCAAAACTAGTTGGGACTTACAGTTAATCATTTGCGCTATACTAGTAAAACATGTTAAAACACGTTATATTTCGTATAAGCATACCATTAAGCTGTATTTGTAATCTATATATATTTATGTAGACTAATAACAACTAGTGAACAAGAATATTTTATTTAAAAATTATTGTTGTAGTGAGTGCTGTTATTTAAACTTTTTTCGTATGCAATGCCTTATACATTTTCCTAACTGCTTTGGTTAGTGGTTCTTACTAGAGAATTGGGCTGGTAGTGCGCCTGAATATGCAATTCCGTTGAATCAAACCAAAATTGTCCGGATAAAAGCAGAAATCTACCGATTAAGAGGTCGAAACATTGAATTCCGTTCTAACTCTCTTCAAGGCGCTGCCGGTAACATGGGAAACAAGAACATTATTTCATGAGGCTCACTCTACTTGCCATGCTATTTCCATTTCTAGCTGAGGGCGAGTTACTTGTTTCCCTGGAGCCACTTGAATTGGAGCGTGAAGACCGCACCTGGTAATGAATGTATCGAGCATCTTAAAGAAAAGTGAGGGGTCACTATAGGCTTACCGTAGTGCCGGAGTCTATTCTGTAGTACGAAGATGCTTCGATGAAGAGATGCGTTTGCACTATACTGATTTGCGTCTCCAGCACGAACGCGAGTTGGTACAGAGGCGAAAACGCGAACTTGCGCTGAAGGAAAACGTAAACCAGCAGTAACGACACATCTCAAGGACACCAAACACAAAGTTGTTCACCACAGCGGCCGATCCAAAGCTCCCAGCACCGCCAGGCTAATACTTTACATTCGATCGATGCTCAAGAACCGATTCGTACAGGACGTACATGACTGGAAGATGCATTCGAAGTACTCGACCAATTTGAAGTATTTGCAATGGAACATCAGCTGCAGCCCTTGACGAACCAAGTTTCTCATCATTTCACCGGATGCACTGTCCGGTGGCGCTGAGATAAAAAGACAGACAGTTGATACGCATCTGCTGCGCCTGCTTCGCAGCCGCAGCATCTGCGGCCGTCAATGCGTACCAGCCAACACGAAAACCCAGCAACGCAGCCAAAAACGGTAGCCGCGCCACTAAGCCTGCTGTCCGTCAGCATAGAGGCCGCAGCGATCACGGCGTAGATCTTCAACATTGAGCCCGATCTCATGACGGTCTGCAGGTTGCATGCAATTTCTTCGTGTATTCCTAACAAATTTCCGCATTGAAAGATCCAGACTAAGATATTGAACGACCAGCCAACGCTGAGGCTATAAACCGCAAAATCCATTTCTCCGTATAATCCTAAGAAAAATTGTATGAAAAAGCCGAGAAAAATGATGAGTGATCTAGACTACGGACCGTTCCTTAGAAATAAAGCAGCGATACGACCACCGCCGCATACGAGCGGTTCTCGGTCCTCAGTTCAGCTTTTTCGGTCGCCACAGCAGCCACCCCCCCCCCCCCCCCCCCCCCACTCCGCTGCTGTGGTGCCGAACTGGCTGGACTCACACTGCATCGGAACCACCGAACGGATCGACACCCGGACGAAACGCCCCCACCTGTCTGTCGTTGTGCTAGCCATACTCGTCTGTCGTAAGCTGGTTGTCGAGCTGATGCTTCATAGGCACATAGAGCTGCATGTATATTAGATGCTATTAGAGAACTTTAGTTTCTGGATAAGTCCCCTCTTTGGAATAACAAGGTTACAATGAAATCGTACTTAGACTGTAATCTGATATTGATAAGCCAAAATCCTGTTCCAGTGGAATATAGAAGTGTCCCGATATTCCACTGGAATATCATAAGAAATACCTGCTTAAAATTATATCTCGAAGAAGCCGATCTAGGTCATGTTGGCAGAATGCCCGCCAAAATTTTGCAAAAGGGAAACCTAGAGAGCTCGTAGCTCCAGGAACGAGCTCCCACAGCTAGTTTGAGGGCCCCCCACGCTGTCTGCGCCTCCTTACAAGCGCGCAGGAATCAACTCCAACACCGAGAAGTACCAACACCAGCTTTCATAAGCTACGGTAGCCTCCGTACGCCAGCGCCATGCAAAAAATCTGCAGCTAAACGATCTTCTAAGCAGAAGCCGGGTCTTATGAGAGGAAATAGCCCCATCGTACGTGCAAAGCCTGCGAGCCCCCCTCTTGACTTACTACTAATATTTGTTATGATGCAGTCTGATGCTGGTGCAGACATTGATGCCGTACAAGTGGAACAATCTTTGCCCGCTGTACCTCCGGCGGACAACGACGAGATCATCGACATTGAAGATGTGGTAAGGAGATCCGCTCAAGAATGGTCATGATGGAACCGGATCCGCCAGTTGACTGGATAATGGGATCTGATGTGGTAAGGAGATCCGCTCAAGAATGGTCATGATGGAACCGGATCCGCCAGTTGACTGGATAATGGGATCCGGCAGTTGGTGACGTCAAGCAATCCCTCGGATGACGCAATGGTTGCTGGATCAGGGTAGTCGAATTTGCTTGGGAACCACTCACTTGGTCTTTAGTATTGGGATTTGTATTTGCCCATACTATAATCAAGTAATTTACCCCGCACACGTGGCAGACTACTGGATAGCTTGGCCAGCAGCTCGCGCCCTTCGGCCCTTGCCCCCCAACTCCCCGCTGATAGTAGGCGGCAAGCAACGCAAAGGAAAAGGCTACAACACCCCCAACAAGACAACAACTCCGGATCCGATATATTACTTGTCGGATCCACAAGATCTACGGCCAAGACCAAGGATCGACCTACCCAGACCCGCGTGAAGGAACCCCCACTGCGGATCTACCCCAACATCTCCCCAAGTCCCCGCCAAGGACGTTCAAGCTCATCACCTGCGCGTCTCGTGTCAACGAGAGAGCAGATCCAGCTCGCCGACGGGTACACAAGGTGAGCCACTCAGCAACCTACGGTTATCGGAGTATACCCTCCGTTAGTCGGTGTCTGGGCGCAGTGTGTGACTGTGGGATCCCTGCTAATTCCAGCGGATCCACTCCACCACACTGCAGTGGCCCCCACCCTGCGCGGGCTCATACTCGCTGCTGTGGCACCGAGCACGCTGCTGCCAGGAACGCGTACAACCAATCTACCGATCTACCAATTTACCGATCTGCCATGCTACCTATCGACGCGGTGTTCTCGGTTGCTGCGGTGGCTCCCACCCTCATACTCGCTGCCGTGACACTGAGAAGACATCGTACCATTTTACCAATCTACCGATCAAGCATGCCATCTAACGACGAATCAACGCACCGTGCTCGGTGGCTGCGGCGGCCTCCACCCTCCACGGGCTCATACTCGCTGCCGTGGCACTGAGCGCGCTGTTACATCAAGTCTATAATTTGCAAAACCATTTTTGTGCGTGTAGTTTCTGGTGCAGGCGCTCAAGACGCACCAGCTGATCAGGGAGCTACGTGTAAAGGAAGACTGCGTCATTCAGCTCAAGCGCTCAAGGCTGTATGAACTACTGGGGCCGAGGACGGCCACAAGAGACTCAACTAGGCCGAGATTCAATAGTGGTTCTCACGGTTGGTAGATTTGCAGGTTGCAGGTAATCTAACCAATCAGCGTAAATCTGCAGGTGTGTTCAGAAAGTGCATTGCAGGTTAGCCAGCATACTTTTGTGACTTGCTGCAGGTTTGGCTGCAGGTTTGCAGGGAAATTCTATTGGCTGATGAAACCTGCGGACCTTCCAACCGTGAGAACCACTAATATGCGGGGCACCGCGATCCCAGAGCTATGCTCAATTGGTTTGAGGTTTATTTAATTTTAGTTATAATATCTTAAAATATATATTCAATGCAAAACACCTACTATTTGCGTTAGACTTTAAGGCTTGGCCCCATTAGAAGCACCTTCCATACTGTAAACCGCCAATTTTCCCGCCGATTATTTTATGAATTGAATTATCCAATACAACCTAACACATTAGACCAGATAATACGAAAAACCTTAACGTAATATACCATTTAAGCCTCCATCTCACAGAAATATATATTATTACTGTACAATAAGATAAATTTGTGGTATTGATACGAATTGCAGATATATAAGGACCTTGCACTTGAAATTTGTATTGTTTCAGTACCTACTTTTTCTGTGGACCACATATTTAGACACTCGGATTAATCCCTATTGGACTTCTCGTACTACAGAGTAGCACTACCAGGAGAACGCTACTACACTAATCAAGTTAAGTCTAGCGACAGCATAGTGTGGCAACGAGAAAACGTAATACATGCGTTACATATATCATCGATTGTAGTGACATTGTGTACTTCCATAGTTAGGATTGCCAATGCATTTTTAATGCATTTAAAAACCTATGATAGGCAATGCTGTTTGCTTGCCTAGTGAAACAACAAAGATATGGTTCCGACGTGACAGATGAGGACTAAATCGTAAATCCACATTATCGTGCCACAAATCGGATAATTTTTCAGTACTAGTTCTAGTATTTTAATACCATATTGCAATAAACAAAATGCCTTTTGTTTAGGTAAAAATGCTTTCGTTCAATAATATCTTTTAGTACCGGTATTTTTCAAAAAACATTCTTTAAAAGGGATCCATGAGCCATGTAGTTAGAAAAAGACCGCCCCAGCAAACGACAAAAATCGTCGGAAATCCGGATGCCGGTTTCAACCAGGAGAAAAAAACCACGACCGCACAGAACGGATTCTAAGGACTGTTTTGGTGCCCCTGTGGCGAAGCGGCCCCCTAAATTTGCAGATCGCGGGGGTCCTCTTGCACACGGCGCCCGAACTGCCGACTAACGGAGGGGATACTCCGATCTTCCGTGAAGTTGCTGATCCTCACCTTGTGTACCCGTCGGTGGGCTGGATCGCTCTTCGGGTGATCTCGGAAGACGCGCTTGGAGTCGAGTCTTGGACTGTCTGGCGGACAGCGGGAACTTGTGGCAGCAACGCGGATATGCTTCACGCTTCGCCGGAGTAGTTGTGGCGGTTTCGATCTGAGTTTGTCGAGATCGTCACGCGCCGGCCAGATGTGATCTTGGTCTGGGGTTGCCTTGGGGTCGGTGTGTGACCTTCCTTTGCCTTTCTTTGCTTCCCGCTTCCTCTAGCGGTGGGTCGTAGTGAGGGTTGACGGACGCTGGGCCAAGCTATCCTGGTGTCCGGGGTTCCTTGATCTTGGGGCGTAAGTCGTCTTGCGTTACGTCGGGTGGGCCAAAGTTTATCCCGTGCCCGGTAGTGCGAAGGCGAAGACCACTTGATCAGTAGAAGGTAAAAACAACTCTGCTTAAAATGTTAGCTTATCCTAAGTCCTTGTCCTATCGTTCTCCTACGCTCGTGCGGTCTGGGCGCGTGCTCTCTGGCTTCCTTGGACGTTGGTGGTGTCGCTGGCTCCCTGTGCGATGTCTGCGTAACCCATGGGGCCGAGATCATCAATCTTCCTCCAAGATCACGTCATTCTCGCAAGATCGATATCGTCGACTTGGATCAGATATGCCGGAGATTGGCTCGCCAGCATCTCCGAAGAAGCGGCTTCACTTGAAGTCGCTCACTTGACCTTCGTGCTCGTTGATAGTGTTCCAGACTACGCCAGGCCGCGCGTCGTTGATCTTGTTCCACGCAGTCGATATCGGCCACCTTGTTGATCTTAGATTGTCGATGCTGTCTGCACAAAAATATCTTCATCCACTACACCACACCCCGTTCAAGTTAGGGCGATACGTATTAGCTTGGAAAATCGAGAATGAGTGCCGTTTTGGCCCGTTTCGAGCTACACCTTACCTAACTTAAGCTCATTGGCGGTAGCGATTTACATAACCCTATTCCCATTGCTTATGATTTGCTTTGACACCGTCGATCCTTGTGGTGTTACGTTACAAAATCTCCAAATTGATTTGTGAGTACAGCAAATTACGATTTTGTACCGCCACCTATTGGAGGCTAATTCGTACAATAGCAGCAGGTTTGGCAGCACCGCCCAAGAAGAGAAGCTGATCTGAGCTATCGCTCTGCGCGGTGGACTTGCAAAGTAAAACTGACATGTATTAGAGTAGCGAGCGTGGTGAGAGCTAATCTACTCCGTTGAAGTTCCGCTGCAAGCTGTTTACGGTGAACGCCCGAAAGTGAGCGGGTGACGCGGCGTCCGTGGCTTTGAGGGCCGTGCTTAGCCGTGATGATGATGTGGCTTGCAGGAAGCAACGCAGGCGGATCACTTCCCCCTCGTTTTCGCTGCGTCAGCGCGTCGGCCCGGCGAAGGGCTCTCCACATGGCTCGGAGGACACGGTGCTTCGGGTGAGCGGCGACGTAGGCTACGACTAGCTTGGGCATATCTTCGAGCATGACACGAGCGGGCTCCCAGGAGGCTTCGAGGGGGTCGAGACCGACCCACTGTACCTTGATTTCGTAGTCGTCGGGACCTTTACGGCAGTCCAGCAGCTTTTCCACGAGGTGCCCTCCAGCACCGTGGTGGACGTGGTCGAGTAGGTCTTCGGTCACCTCGCGCTGCGAATCACGATAGAACTGCAGTCTTGGCGCATGATGCACGGTAATCGCGTACGGGGCGATGAGGTCCTGAACCTGGAAGGTGTAGTCGTTGTTGGCGGCGACGATGCGCTTGGGTCCTTGCCAGTAGAGCGCCAATTTGTTGCGGCGGGTTAGAACGCTGGCGGCCAGAACGAAGTCGCCGATCTCGAATTTGGGCATCGACACCCCAGGGCGCTGGTTGTGACGATCCCGCCGTTGTTGCGTCTTCTTGGCGCTTGTGGTGGAAACCGCCTGGTGTATGTCGTCCAGGGCAGACCGGACGTGCTGGATGTGCTCCAGCTGGAGTTTGTTGAGGCGGTCTTCACTCAGGTGGAGTATGGTCTCCTCACGTACGATTGCACGCAGCTGAGATGACCCTGGTAATCCGGTGAATGCCGTGAGCGGGGCAACCATACCGAGACGATCGGACGGCATGGTGTTCAAACTGTACTGAACGACAGGTAGCACGCTGGGCCAGTCCGCAATCCGCATCTTCATCTGGCTCAGCAGGGCCTTGAGAGCCTTCAGAACCAGGCGATTTACGACTTCGACAGATCCGTTCGCCCACGGACAATATGCTGTGACGAAGTGATGCTGCGCACCAAAGAGTCGGCGCAGGCGGTCAATGAGCTGGTTTTGAAGTGTGTACCCTGGTCTGATACCCATTGGTACACGATGCCAAAGCGCTTGAACCAATCTACCAGTGCAGCTAGCGCTTCGTCGGCGGTGGCGGCTGGGGATGGAACAAGCTCTGTGTAGCCCGACATCCCATCTTTCACGACGAACACGTACTGAAGGCCGCTCGAACTCGATGGGAGGCTGAGGAAGTCGAAGTGTAAGACTTCGTTCGGCTGTGTAGCACGAAGCGTAGGTCCAAATGGTCGCGGCTCGCGCGAATTGCCAGTACCGAGACAGTGAATACACCCACGGACGAATGAAGCGATATCTGCAGACATCGTCGCCCAGTAGAAAACCTCCTTGATCGTCTGGAGAGTAGCCTTGACTCCGCGATGACCACTGGCACCGGCATGACCGATGACACATACACGCTGATGAAGATCGCCTGAATCCTCTGGTAGCCAGATTGCACCCGTGCCAGTCAGGTAGAGATTGCGCTCGGCATTCAAAGTCACATCGTCTGGAGCTCGAAGGGTGATAGCTTCGCCCTGACCTTGTCGAATCTCTGCTGGTGTTGGCCACTCAAAATCTGGTTCTTGTAGCGGTGCAACCTGATCAATCACTGCAAGCTGTCGTAGCTGGACCGTGCGCGGGAGTGGGTCCTCTCCGCTTGCGCCCCAACGCGAAAGTAGGTCCCCCCAGACATTCTCCTCGCCCCTAACGTGTTCGATCTGTAGTTGAAGCACGACAACCCGAGGACCCAGCGTTGGAGCTTGTCGGCTTGGTAGCGGTGTATGTCGGCGTCGACAGCGTGCGGATTGAAGATGTAAATCAGGTTGCGATGGTCGGTAAAGATAGCGAACCCTCCAGGTCGCAGGAGAAGGTAGTCAAGGCGCTGGCAATGCTCCGCACGACTGTGGACAAAGATGTCATCGAAGTACGTTTGTGCGTACGCCCGATGGGGCCGGAAGAGCTGCGTCACAAGACGATTAAACGTCGCTGGCGCGTTCGAAAGCCCTTGGGGCATCACCAACCACTCCCAGAGCATGCCGCTCGGAGTACTCACCGCAGTGAGAGGAATGTCGCTCGTCCGCATGAGCAATTGGTAATATCCATCGACCAAGTCGAGCGCACTGTACATCGTACATCCTGTCATGTTGTTCTGAAGAACGTCCTTCCGAGGAATCGGCGTCTGCGCCGGAATAGTAGCGGCATTCAGCTTGTTGAAAGCATGCACGATACGCCACTTGCCATTCGGCTTTCTGACACAGAACGTCGGCGTAGAGTGCGGAGATTTACTCTCACGCACCATGCCCGCCTCGTGCTTCGCACGGAAGAACGCGTCAATGACGTCACACTGCTCCTTCGGCAAGGGCCACTGCCTCGTCACGCAGTACTTCGTTCCCGGAACGAGATCGATTTCGTGTCGAACACCTCGATCCGGAGGTAGCCCCGAGGCCGGCTCCTTCGAGACCACGTCCTGGTAATCCTTTACCACTTGATACAATGGATCCGACGGGTTCTTCAGGATCGCCGATCTACTCCGCGCATTCAGCGCCTTCTTGGTGTCTTCCAGGACAGCTTCATCCAGAAGCGAGGACGAGTTCAACTCTTCTTCAGGTCGTATGACCACCACCTCAGCCAAGGCTCCAGCCTTCAAGGCTTCGCCGAACTCGGCCAAGGACATCTCGTCCAGCTCCAGGAGAGCAGATAGTGAGGGCAAACCGTCGAGGTTGATACCTCCGTCGACGTCGCCCGTCACTCCGTTCACGAGTGTATAGAGCTGCTCGCTCTCGCGTGGAGCCTCGCCGCTCGACACGCCCTTTTCGACTCGTGAGATTGCAGACGCCTTGCGTCGCGCAGCCAGCGCTTTGCGGCCCTGCCTCCTCTTCATGGACACCGTCCGTCCTGAAGAGCTCCGTGATTTCGCGTGCTTCTTGACGCCAGGTGTCACCACCTCGTTCAGCTCCAGGGGAGCTCCAGTGTCTTTACCGACACTCAGCGAATGGCTGCACGATCCACAACCTCCACTCAGTGGATTACGTGCCACTCCACGATCTTCATCTGGGCAAAGCCCCTTGTCCGTCGGCATCGTGCCGACCGCGCCTTCACCGGCACGCAGCAGGGCGACGCCCTCAGACGCACACCCGCTCAGCGGAATTAGTGCCGCTCCACATCCTTCAATAGGTGTCCGCGAGCCAAGCTCGGAACGCTCGTTCTCGACACACGCGGTGTCCACCAACTCGAAAACTCCGATATCCAGCACATTGACCGACTCGGTCCAGTGCTCGCGCCAAAAGCGCTTCTGCTTCCTAGCAGAGGTGGGTTCATGACTCGCCAATGCTCCACCAGGAGAGAAGTGCGCAGCACCAAGGGTCTTCGACCTCCAATCTATCCAAGGCTCGTGGCGCTCCAGCCACGCCATACCAAGGATGAGATCATATCTCGAATCGAGGTCTAAGACCAGACAGCGTTCCACGCTATCGAAATCCAAAAACTTCACGCCCAGGTCCACGGGGACCTTAGGCACCGTGACACGAGTGCCCGTCGCAAGACGAACAATGATGATGTCACTTCCACGCGCTATTAGCGCCTCAGCATAAAGCTGACTTCCGTCCACCGTAGAACGCCGGGCGTAGTTACCCGACGCTCCCGAATCGATCAAAATCGTCCATGGCTTCTTGAAGCCCTTCACCCAAGCTTGGACGACTAGCAAGCCCGGCTTGCATACACGTTCCGTGTTAGAGACTACGGCTCTCTTCGGGGCTAAGTCCTGTCGACCTCCACCTCGCCGAGGCTCGATAGAACTTAGTTCTTCCCCAGTAGGCCGCCCCGCCCTACTGGGTTTTGTCGTTTCCCCGAGACGAACCAGAGCCCTGGCTCACCGCCGCATGAAGCTCGGCTTCTTCGTCTTCAGCATAGCTGAGGTCCATGGGTTCCGGACCATTTGACGCGCTAGCGTAGGACGCAGTCCACCCAAGTCTCGACGACTTAACGTTGTGTTCCGCGTTCAACGCAACGCCCACAGCCTCTTCAAAAGATCTTGGGTGGGTACGGAACACCTCCGTCCTGGCAACGCCAGTGCGAAGGCCCTCCAGGAACACCGTGACGATGACTGCCTCCGGCAACGGGTCAGCAGACATTCCTGCAATGAGAGTTCTCAGTTCTTGGACATAGTCCACCAACTCCTTCTGAGTAGCCAGGAAGCGTGAGCGCACGCGATACGCCTCGTTAGGCGGAGCGAACACTCGGGACAATTGCTGTTTCAGCTGGTCCCACGTCGGGAAGGCCACCTCGACCGACGTCCCGGACGTTAGTGCCCACTCTCTCGCTCGCCCACCGAGCTTCGAGATAGCTAGCGCCACGCGCTGCGACTCCGTCCGGAGTAGAGCGGAGCTCATAGCCATCTCAACTTCACGGGTCCAAAGCATCAAGCTTTCACCCTGCTTGCCTTCAAAGGTCTTCACGCTCAGCATGAGCGGCTTGGGTCTTGTTCCCGTGTCGGATGACGAAGCGGACGCTTGGGGCGCCGCGGCCGTCGCCATCCTCTGCTGGAGGTGCTCTAGCAGAGCATTCTCGTAGCTTGAAAACGCCTCGAGACGCGCGTTCACCGCGTCGGGGCCTTGCTGCGCAAGTTGCGTCACGCCCTCCGGGCCCAGCAAGGACATAAGCTTTTTAAGCGCATCCTGCTGGTTCGGGGGCAATTGAGCGAACTGCTCCATTCTCCACAGAGGGTCAATCTATCCAGACTCAGGTGTCGGATTGACTACGAGTGCTACCAAGTGCAGCGGGGCTGCCGTAGCTTTAGCGTCAGAGGAAGACGTAACAGACTCACAGAGTCTCAGCTTAAGATAGCCCGTTCTAATACCAGAACGTACGAGTCCGTACACCTTGCGAACTCCAAGAGTCAACCCTTAACTCTTAACTGTGTGAATCTCAAACTGAATGTATTTCTCTTTATCGCGGCAAAGCTGCCTACGGTGTAAATGTATCTGGTTCACTATCTAGCATAGTGAACCCTAGTCATATGCATAATCAGTGGCTGTGAAGTCATGTACTGATTCTCCTACTGAGTTAGGTTAGACAGTGTGTACCCACTTCGTAACCCTTCGGGTAAACTCTCGTGTAACCCCGTTACACAGTTGACCGCACACAGCAGCTGTTGAAGGTCGGCTGCCATAGCTGGAGGCGCCATTTCGACCAGCCCTTGGATGCGATCGGGGCAATGCGTCACCCCTGATCCAGATATCACTCTTCCGCACCACTTAATACTCTTCGTGAGAAGAAAACGCACTTCCCCGGGTGCAGTTTGAGACCATATTCTGCACACTTCTGCATGACTCGATCAAACAGGTCGCACAGTTCATCCTCGGTTGCCGCGTAGCCAAGTAAGTCGTCAAGCCACGCTAGAACGCCGTGATTAATCTCGTCCCAGAAAATCTCTTCTACCGTCTGTTGGCAGAATGCCACTGAGTCCGTTGCCCCCATGGGGACACGCAGCGGTGTGTACATGGGTCATGAACGTGTAGAGCTCTTGCGACTCCGGGTCCAAAGGCAGTTGCCAGTAGCCCTTAAACCAGTCGCACGAGAAGAACACAGTCGCACCCTCGACGTGAGTGATCACTACCTCGAGCTGCGGCATGGGGAAGGGCATGGCCTCCGTACACGCGTTCACGGCGCGGTCGTCAATGGTCATGCGGAGCTCTGCCACGTCCTTCTTCGGGACGATGCGCGGTGGCGAGCATCATCTACTGCGGTTGTTCTCCCGAATTAGCATCGTGTCGAGCAGCTCTTTCACATGGGCGTCCAGGAATTTGCGATGGAGGAGCGGATAACGGCGGGCTTTACACTTTACAGGAATAGCACCGGGCTTGAGTCGAACCTTGAGTGGGGCCACTTTGACGGGTGGATCTAAACCAAACTGCACCCGGAAATTGTCGGCGTATTTGTCCAGCGACGCCTTCATTCGTAGTAAACCTCGTTCACTCAGCCCACGCGCGACAGCATCCTTTAAGCCTTTGATGAAGAGCTCTTGAACACGCTGGGAAGCCTCGTCGCGGCTCTCAAACTTCGGCGTGGACAAACTCTTCCAGCGGGGTGGCCTCACCGCTGACTGGCGGGTCGTAACAGGCCTGATACTGGACCCGCTGCATCTTCAGCATCGGGGAGCTGTCCGCGGGCGGTGGCGCATTGCCTCCGCCGTCGTACTCGGGCTGTCTGGTTAGTGCCGCCACCAGGAACGCGTCCACCGAGTAGCCTAGCCGCTCCATCATTGGGCGTCCAATTGTGATGTTCAGTTCGTCGTCTGTCTCATCCACCCAGCACCGTAGGTTCCTTAGCACAAGCGGTCCAGCCGAGGTGGCCAGACTTACCTTGCGCAATAGCACAATGCGCGACAGCACTACGAGCTGATTTCCGACGGGTTTCCCATACGCTGGTGTAGGGACGTCGCGCAGGTCGAGATTCTGGTCCAGCTTCTGTAGCGATTCGACGGCACCACGGGAAATGAGGGTATCATCTGAGCCACTGTCGAGAAGAGTTGCGGTGACCTCTAGCCCATCTGCAACAGCCATTACATGGCCCGATGAAGCAGCCGTACCACCGGCGGGTGCGCGATCACCAGGGGGCACGAGTAGTTTCTTCGTCTGCAGTCGCATCTTTCGCTTCTCGCGCACCTCGCCAATCAGCCTCTCTGCTTCACCTGGTTGCGCGTGCGGACAGTGGCGTACGCTATGATCCGGCGATGCGCACTTCAAGCAGTGCAGTGCAGGACTCTTGCGTTCGCCTGTCGTCGGCTGGTCGTTGCTGGGCTTGCTGCTGACCACTGGCGGACTGGTGGTCGTGTTCGGATGCGCTGACTTGCTGCGCTGCTGGCGTGGGCCTGGTTTGGCCTCCTGCGCAGGCTTTTGGGCCCTTGCGTCGTCATTCCACTGCATGTATTGGACCAGCATGGTGGTGACCCACTTACGGAAGGGAACGATCTGCTTCTTCATCTCCTTGTTTGACTCCATGGAGAGCTGGTGTCGGACGATTTCCCGAAACCCAGCCGGCTGCAGCGCCTCCAACAGGTAACCTACGATGCGTCGTGGCGCCCTGCGGAACATATCGTCGCCGAGATTGTGAGCTTCCAGGATCTTGTACATGTCCGCTTGTAATTGGTTCATGCGCGAATGTGCTTCCTTCAGCTTGACATTAATACGTAGCGACTTCATGGCCTCGTCAATGGTGAGGTAGTTGTCTCTGTCCACAGGGACATTGGTCTCCAGGAAGTACTGTACCCACTGCTCGTCCGTGATTGTCTCCGGCGCGCAGCCGAACTCGAACATCGCAATGCGTCCGCGCGTGTCGCCGTCGATACAAGCCATGGCCGGCATGACAAATGGGCGATTGGCGGGGGTCTGGAAGGCAGCGAGGGCAATGGTGTAGGCCTCATACTGCCTCATGAAAGTCCGACGCGCTTCAAACATGCTGCCGCGGTACACTGGGGCCGCGGGGAGGCTCGGCGCGTTCAGCACAGGCGTCGACACGTCGGTCATGGACACGTCGCTGACGCCACCTGGGGAAGGCGGCGGCGGTGTTGTCGGGTCAAACGGGTTGATGATCGGAGCACTCATTCGGCGGGAGGCTGCAGTACGGTGCGCAGCGTCGGCGGCTTCGTTGTCGGTCTCCACGTTGAGCCGCTCGAAGTTTTCCGTCAGTTCCGAGAACGACGTGTGTCGTACGGAGCGACGGCGTCCCATGTTCGGGCTTGGGGCTTGATGCTCAACCGAACTAAAGAATTCTTTGATCTGAGCTATCGCTCTGCGCGGTGGACTTGCAAAGTAAAACTGACATGTATTAGAGTAGCGAGCGTGGTGAGAGCTAATCTACTCCGTTGAAGTTCCGCTGCAAGCTGTTTACGGTGAACGCCCGAAAGTGAGCGGGTGACGCGGCGTCCGTGGCTTTGAGGGCCGTGCTTAGCCGTGATGATGATGTGGCTTGCAGGAAGCAACGTAAGCGGATCAGAAGCTTTCTGATGACCACAAGACAAGTCCATTTAAGCCAAACATAGTGGAATATGTTGCTCTAACTGTTTATTGACTGGCGTTAAGCTCCAGTGGATATCGGCACATCCGGCTGACCTACCGGGTTTCCACTACATGACTCGTGGATCCCTTGTTAATAAGTTTTTTTAAGCATTTAGGGAGACTGTTCTATTTTTATGCAACGCTCTAAGCGAGGGGGTTATATTCGAAGGGCATTCTATTCGATGAGGGCGTACTAATCGGGATTATACGTTATTATTTATTACCATGGTACAGAAAAACATGTCGTGACGTTGGCAACGCTGCGCCCATGTGGGCAGCCGTGGCTGCGGCCTTCGGCTATCTTTAGAGTGAATGCGACTATTACAATGCGATTTGGCGGCGATCTTGGAGCGCCCCTCTCCTCGCATGCACTCCTTGGCATAGGTGCAGCGTCACCCTAACTCTTTTAGTGGACTGAACGACAAGCTTAGTTTGATGATTCTGCGTTTGGTTGACTGCGATAAGGTTCGCGACATAGAACTCTTCTTTTCTTCTCGTTTGAGGAAGTGAGCGGCTTCGGCAAGCTCACTTCTTAAAGCAGTGGACACCATGGGTATACTTTGGCAGTTCGCTTACAACTGTTTCAAGAAAGAAGGGCATTTCTTGCAGCTCAAAGTGCAAGGTGAAGCCATATACGTCAATAGAGGACCTTTCAAGGGCAATGGCAACGGTTGCCCTCTATAGACACCTTTTGCCCACGTAATTTACGCGTTTTTGAGCAGATGTTTCCGCACCGTAGACAGGAAAGTCATTCGGTAAAGCCGCTGAACGACATATTGAACGACATATTGCTTATAACGATATACTTCTAAAATTACATTAAAATAAAGGTATTAGTTTAATCAGGTTCAGACGTAATTTACGAGTTGTAAACAATACGTGGCATGCATCAACGCGTCCTAGGTGGACGATCTCGGCAACGCAGCTATGATCGTGCCGAGGTGAAGCGGAGCGAGGAGTAGTATTCATTTCTCCGTTGTCCTAATACATGGTAATTTATGTGTTACAGCCGTCGTCAAAAGCAAGATCTTGCCGGTCAGTGGGGCCGAACATAAGTTATTTACCACCAGACAAGTTATTATATAGTTGCATATCTGACCAGGAGGCGGTCGAAACCTCGTTGTGGGCCTCGTACCTAACATATTTGCTCTGAGCACGCTCCTGTGTATCTAATTAACTCGTATTTTTCAGCACACTTTATGCAGAACGTTAGATGGGATGGTCGTCAAGCACGATGAAGCTTATCTGCTTGTGGGGCTTGAACAAGTAGCATACACACGCACGACATATCTTGTACTTGCTGCAGAATGGTGTAATCCGCAAATATGTCCGTGCTTCTTGACAATGCACTAACGATCTGTATATGCTGATTGCAAACGCGTCCGTTGTTTGTTGCTCTATCATAGGTCTAACACCAAAGTCCCTCAAGCTATCTGGATGTGGTACCAGTTGTCGAATTCATCTTTCAAATGCGCTGCACGGCATATCTAGATAAATATGTTTGAAGATATCATGTATGTTCCTCGTGCCAATCAGTTTTTTTTTTAGATTTTCGAGTGACCGCAGCAGGAACGGATGGAAATCATCTGACTCTACCAACATGTTAGCTACATTAGAGGTCTTTAGCAGAACCGCCAAATCTTAAAATGTGTGCTCAACAGCTGGTCGAATCCACCAATCTCGCAGTGAAACCCGCTGGTTCCACAAGTTGATTTGCCCGGAACCCACGGGTCGAACACGCTTTTAAATGTGCAGTGTTAAAAACAGGTTGTTTACTGTCGCTAGTAATATCCATACTGCCCTTAACGCGAGCAGCTTCACAACACTCGTACATAGTACTTCTCTAAGTTTGACCTCCTCTTTGCCATGACATCAACGCTTATGCCTGCGACCACGAGCTGTATCAGTGCAAGCGATATCAGCGACATCAGCACGCAAGCAGAAAGACACCCCCCCCCCCCCCCAGCTCAACAGGATACCGCTGCAGTAAGCTGGTCAGACAGCGACGAATGCGACGAGGACGGTGCACAGGTGCTGATACTACGTCGACTCACTCGGGGTCTTCGTCGGCACCAAAAGAAGGCGTTATTACGCATTTGGTACGAAGCCAGTCAGAGTGATGAATGCATCGTGGCTGCTGCCATCTCAACATACCTGTGTGCTGACACACCACCAGAACGACTACCCAGAGCTCCCTTCAACTTTAACGGGCTATCAAATGACGAGTGTATCGACAAGTTTCGATTTGATAAAGTGCAGCTAGCTAACCTTGTCAAGCTATTCAACCTCGGCCATTCGAGCTCGAGAGCGTACGGCAACTACTGGTGTCGAAGGTCTATGCATTGTGCTGTATAAGTTGGCAGTTCCAATACGCTGGAGCGACCTTGAATCATATTTTGGTCGGAATTCGAGTGGTTTGTCGAATTTGTTCTTGCACGTGCTGGAGTTGCTCGACAGTAAATTTTCGGACCTCCTCTATTTCAATTACGAGTACGCTGCGGAGAACTTACAAGCGTACGCCGACGTTGTTTTTGATGCCGGTGGGCTATGTATGGGCATTTGTAGATGGAACCGTAAGAGGAATTTGCGTCCAACAGCTCGCAATGTCCGTCGTGACTGCAAATACCTGAGCCAGAAGTCCGTCTACAACGGACAGAAGCGCAAATATGCGCTTAAATACCAAACTTTCTCGATGCCGGACGGACTTATCACTCATCTATATGGTCCTTATCCTGGGCGTAACCACGACATCAAGATGTGCAAAGATTCTGGAATCGCCGACGTCATCAGAAATGATCTTCGATTCAAGTCTTTCCGAGTGTACGGTGACCAGGCTTATGGGAAGGATAGCGTTCTATCTAGTCCTTTTGCGGGGGCTATAGCGAATCTAACCACCGATCAGAAGCGAGTCAACAAAAACATGAGTAAGGTCCGCGTGTCAGTTGAGCGGGGATACGGTCAAGTGGGGAATTATTGGACCGCGTTAACGCCAAGCTCGTGTGGAGAAGGGCTGGATAAGAATTGTTCTCGAACGATGTTCTCCGAGAAAGACGGCAGAGTTAATCGACAGGAATCAGGTGGGACTAGCGATCAAGCGACAGGCATCAAGGATGAAGCCGGGATCGCAGATCAGGAAGAGATCTCAAGTGATCGAGTGACGTCGGTGCGTAAGACATTGTATATGTCAGGATGGATGACGGACGATCGCGCCCGGGCTAGGACGCGATATCGGCGGTGACCTGAGCCAAGATCGACGCCAAACACCGGGGATCTAGGCCATCCGAGAACTGAGGAGGACGGATCAGCGGTGGACGGCAACTTGCACAAGTCATTGATCGAGGTGGATCGCCGATCGTGAGTTGTCGATCGGAGGCCGAACGTAGATCGCCGATCGACCAGGATGGGAAGCACATGGGGGCGAAGATAGGACAAGAATCCAGTTGTTCTTTAGTTGTAGGACGGCAGAGAAGATGGTAGCAGTAGAGAGAGAGAGAGACCAACTAAACATAAATCAGAGTCGAATTTGCACAGAAGGCCACAAGTGCCCTCAAGTCACCCAGTCCCAGGAACTACATTGGCCTCGGCACGCGTCGACACCTCGGGTAGTGAACTAGCGGTACGGTTAAGTCTGGATTAATACATTGACCAGCTTGACCTGCTCTAGCGATCTATCTTTTGTGTGCAAGTCCTCGATCGACCGGATATTGCTTGGCCGGCAATCGCTTCTTCTCTCAGTCGAACTCGATCCCGCTATAGGAAGCGGCAAGCAACTCAGGAAAGGAAGGAACACACCCGGAAAGGCAACCACAGGCCTTGGATCAGCTCCAGGCCGCCCGATCGCAGCGAACAACCCTCGATCGGAGCGAATACTCGGACGCAAAGCGAAGATTACCGCGCTGCTCCACGAATATCCCCGCGTCACGCCAAGACACTCGATCTTCACCAAGCGCTGCATCCTCGGAGCCCCGAGAGAGCAGATCCAGCCCGCCGACGGGTACACAAGGTGAGAACAAGTTCAGCTGATCACGGATCGTTGGGGGGGCCCCTCCGTTAGTCGGTGTCTGGGCGCTGGTGGGAAGCTTGATCAGGCCTTAACCAGATTGTGACCGATCCCGCTACACCACACTCGCGCGGGAACCTGTGGGATCAATGTATCGCGTGGGTGTCTTGCTCACTAACCGTGTTACATGCGCCAACGGGGTCAATACGCTTAGCGCGTTCTTCCAGCTATTGCCACCTTGTTTGCATTCCTATTTTGGGCAAAGATAAATTCAATGCCTTAACCGGCTCACGGTTTTCGCTTGTTGGGTTGTCTACTAAATTTTAGCTCTCAAATTCTCGTTGGCCTTACTTTTTCTCTCCTCCTTGGCTTAACGTTCTTGCCTAGAATCGTCACACACTGTAGAATTAGTTGTCGGTTCCTCCCATCGGCTTCCTCGCGTGCACGTTGCAGCCTTTCCTCGGCGCACTCGTGGTCTTGCTCACGTTCTTGCTCAAACCGAAACCGGCTTTGATGGTGCTCCTTTTCGAATTCCAGTCGCTGGGCATGATGTAGCTGCTGCATTTTAAACTGCTGGTCAAACCGCTAGTGGCGCATCTCCATGTCATCACGGACACGTTTTTCTTGCCGATCTATGTGATAGACTTTGTCGCTGTCGTAGCGGTACTTGCCGGCGAGGTGGATACAACTGGTGGTTTATCCTCTTGACTCTCGGATGACGATTCACTAGACAAGATCCCCTCTTCTCAACGCACGGCGTGTGATGGCTTCAGCAACTATCTGAGGCGAGCAAACGTCAGCACTGGCTTGTTCAGCATCTGGCTTGTCCTTCTTCTTTTTCTTTTCTGCTTTGACTGCGCTCTCGAGTCCCACATACTGCGCTACAAACCCAGATAACGACGTGTAATGACTCTGCACGTTAGAGGTATCCTTGGGTTCTTCGATACCGCTCCCCATAGCCGATCGAAGCTTTCCAGCCTTCAAGTTTTCCTTCAGCAACCTTACACGGCCCTGAACCTGCTTGTCGACAACAACTTGCCAGCGAAACCCGATCCGCAACGGAGGTCCAGACACGAGCAGCATCACCATACTGGGCTGCGTACGGCTTCTGCAAGATCACCTACCGCATGAACTCTTTGTTTTCGTCGGAGAAGCGAAACACCATGCCGACAGTCGACTCCTGCTGCCTGCTGCTGCTAATCCTTCGAGACGGCACTTTCAAAATGAGGCCAAGACATATGGCGCCTGGTAGCACTTCGCACAGTTTGGGTTGTCGCGAGAACCTTGGGTTGTGATGCCGTCCGCACAAAAAATCTTCATCCACTACACCACATCGGTACTCATATCTTGGTACAGATTGGTAGGGTACAGAACATAGAGTCAGTAGTGGGCAGGATCCAAGCCGGATGGGAAGGCCTGGTACAGGCTAACATAAATCAGAGTCGAATTTGCTTGGGAACCACTCACTTGGTCTTTAGTATTGGGATTTGTATTTGCCCATACTATAATCAAGTAATTTACCCCCGCACACGTGGCAGACTGCTGGATAGCTTGGCCAGCAGCTCGCGCCCTTCGGCCCTCGCCCCCCAACTCCCCCGCTAATAGGAGGCGGCAAGCAACGTAAAGGAAAAGACTACAACACCCCCAATAAGACAACAACTCCGGATCTGGTATATTACTTATCGGATCCACAAGATCTACGGCCAAGACCAAGGATCGACCTACCCGGACCCGCGTGAAGGAACCCCCACTGCGGATCTACCCCAACATCTCCCCAAGTCCCCGCCAAGGACGTTCAAGCTCATCATCTGCGTGTCTCGTGTCAACGAGAGAGCAGATCCAGCCCGCCGACGGGTACACAAGGTGAGCCACACAGCACCCTACGGCTATCGGAGTACCCCCTCCGTTAGTCGGTGTCTGGGCGCAGTGTGTGAGTGTGGGATCCCTGCTAATTCCAGCGGATTCACTCCACCACAATAGTGCTGGATGTCACCCAACTTACGAGAGAACGACAAAAGGTGCAGGCCCAGCAGACTGATGTGGTGTAGCACCCCGCGGAGAGAACGCGCCAGGCGCCGGAGAGAGAAGGCGCCGAGGTGATGGAACTCGACGCGATGGATGGAACGCGACGCGGTTGATGGGGCGCGACGCACGGCAGAGATCGACGGGAAAGCCGACGAGGGTGATGGGCCATGAGACACGGCGTCGAAATCCAGCGCGACGCGTAATCACCGGACGGGTCGACCAGCGCGCCCGTCTCTGTAAAACGCGCCGACCCTAAACCCCGCCGAGCAAAACCCGCCGACCCTAAACCCCGCCGAGCAAAACGCGTCGAGGTAAGATCTTGATTACGTTACGCAAATCAGGTTGAAGAACGGTAGTGCAAGCACGACAGACGCAAGGATAGACGTAGGGTGGTAGGCTTAGCAAGCAAGAAGTAGGGGAGTAGCCAGTAGCAAGGACATAGGATAGGGTAAGGACTCAGTCCCGAAATTTCTCTGAACCACAAAGACCTCCCGTCTTCTCCGAGGTTCCAGGGGAACCACCAAGCGCCGGCAAGCAGAGCCGCCTCGATATCGCGGCCCCCCGTCGCCTGCTGGTTCGGGTACTCACCCCCTCAACCCCGTGCTGGAACAAAGGCACGTTAAACGTATACCGTTTAGGTGGGCGCCCGATAACGCGCTGCCTAGGCGAAGGACCGCACTGGCCTGATAACCGCCGTGCACAAGCCCCCCCGTGTAGGCCCGACAACGCCACACAAGCCCCAGGAAACGCCGGCCCGATAACGCCGCACGCCCGACGGGAACGCCAAGGAAACTTCGGCCCGATAACGCCGCACGCCCAAGGCTCGACGCCCTACGACAAGGACCAAGCGTCAACACAAGAACCCCCAACTCTGAAGCCTGCGAAGACTTGGGCCTGTATTTCGAAGATACGCTACTCCAACAACCGGGTAAATTACTCGACGCGACCGCGATCAAGACGCGCCGAGTTTGTGCGAGACCGGCTCCGCGAGATTTCTGCGAGGCCGCTACTCCACACTGAGTTTTGTTTTCAGTCAGAGGTTCAGCATTTGGCAAAATGCGTCCGCATTTGGCGAACGGCCCAAAATAAGGCCCCGCATTTGGCAATTTCCCGTTCTGCTAAAGATATGTTGAAAACTTGGTGGGTTGGGCCAACTACAATAGTTGATTGCGAAACCCACTTGGTGCTAAAGACCTCGATTCGCTCAAAAACATTGCGCGAGCGCTAGGGCTTGCTATAGATTTCGTGTAGGAAACCCATGTGCTAATTACAGGGAGGTTGAAAAGCTGTTTGCCTTGGTCGTCCAGCTTCAGTAGCTTGAAAATGTCGTCCACGCTTTGAGACTCCCAGCTATTGCACAATTCCTTCTCCACTTTCTGGGCAACAGTTGATGCACCATTTGCGTCCTGCTTCGCTGAGCCGACTGGACACAACCTTTTTGTGTGTCCGTGTAGAGGCCCTGTTCAAACGGCTGCAGCAGAATACTGTAGCGAGGAGCACGAACCACAACGGCGACCACGCAAAATGGCGTCCCCAACCACCATTGACAGCTACTACCGCCAGCAGGACAGCGCGCGCAGTCCTTCCAGGGGGATTATTCGCGCGTCGGCTTTGCTTTCTTCGCTTCTCGGGCCTTTCCAGGTGGTTGGGCGGCACAAGAACGTTGGATGCCGGGTGCCGTGGTTGGTAGGTCGGTTGACTCGTCAAGCGTTGATAGTTGTTGCTGGGCATTTTACTGAAATTGACTGGTTCTCGCTCGCAACGGGCGGTGACTGGTTGGCGCTCAGCGGGCATGTCGACAGTCGATCCTTGCGCGACCTAACTACTGAAGAGATGCACAAGGGCCCTGCGGCCAACGTCGCCGAGGAGTGTTGGGGAGCTGGTATGTGTGCGTCGCAGTGGACCACCGCGATGTGGAGGATACGAAGGGGGTATGCGACGGGGTACACTAGGGCTATACGACCACCTGAACCGCTTCGACCGCTCTGACGTCGGGTTACGACCACCTGAAGAGCTTCAACCTCGGAGACGTTTCTCTGATTGGCTGAGAGGGCCCCCCCGAATCAGTTTCCTGCGCTCTGATTGGCGGAAAAGTACTAAGAATCAGAGGTTGGTGCTTCGATGCCAGAGACGCCACAGCCCAACCTATAGGTCCTGGTGAAGTTAAAACCAGCAATAGGACCTGCCGCTGGGACCTTAAGCCTCAGCCAAGTCTTAACAGCGTTACTTTTAGGATAAAACCGTGTTTGAGACCATCCGCTGGAGATGCTCTAAGCTAGCCAATCAAATCGCTATCCTGCCCCCTCATTAAACCAGACCCAGTGAGGCGAACCAGCCCCTCAGGATGCCGACCCCGACACTGCCGGCGCTGGCCAAGGCCTCGGACGCCGAGCTACGGAGCCTCCTGAGCGACGCCGCCTCGCTCGATGCGGTGGGCACCTTCTTCACACGCGGC
>JAIKVE010000232.1:0-24990 GCA_024679115.1 Phytophthora pistaciae | reverse complement strand
ACTGGGGGACGTGGTGCCGCACGCGCGCGTCAAGATGCTGGCCAAGGTGGAGCCGGCGCTCGCGATGCTGCCCAAGCAGCTCTGCGACTGCCAGCTGGAGCTCGGCCAGCCCCAGGACAAGGACAAGCAGCTCAAGCTCAAGGGCACGCAGGTGCCGACGCTCTGGTTCTCGTACCAGAACCTCAAGTTCTGTCTGTACGAAGACGTGGAGACCATAAACAAGGGGGACTCGCAGTTCCGCCGCCTCGACTTCCCGTCCACGGACACGCTGCAGTCCTACCTGCAGACGCAGGGCATCGCGTCCGACGACAAGCTACTGCGAGCCAGAGGCAAATGGGGCAGGAACGACTTCGAGCTGCCCATGCCCAAGTTCGCGGAGCTGCTGAAGGAGCAACTCGTGGCCCCGTTCTTTGTCTTCCAGTTCTTCTGCATGCTGCTCTGGTGTCTGGACGAGTACATGTACTACTCGCTGCTGACGCTGCTCATGCTCGTGATCTTCGAGTGCACGGTGGTGAAGCAGCGGCAGCAGAACATGGACACGCTGCTGCACATGCGGCTCCCTCCGCAGCCGTGTCTGGCCTTTCGACTGGGTCGCTGGGTCCAGGTATCCAGTGACGAGCTGGTCCCGGGAGATGTCTGCTCTGTCGGACACAATGAACGCGACGCGGTGGTGCCGTGCGACTTGCTGCTGCTTCGAGGAAACTGCGTGGTGAACGAGTCCATGCTCTCGGGCGAGTCTGTTCCGTTGCGGAAGGAGGCCGTCGGCGCCTCCATTGTGAACGACGCGGAGAAGCTGAAGAATCTCGAGGTTGACGATGGATCCAGCATGAAGCACAAGCGGCACGTTTTGTTCGGAGGCACAAAGGTTCTTCAGCACACAACGCCAGCGTCGACGGATTCTCTCCGTGTATCTGCGCCCCCTGATGCAGGCTGCGTCGGCTTCGTGCTCCGAACGGGCTTTGGTACCACCCAGGGAAGCCTGATGCGCACTATTTTGTACTCGTCGCAGCGCGTGACGGCGAACAACACGGAGGCAATGTGGTTTATCGTCCTCCTGCTCAACTTCGCTGTTGCTGCGGCCGCATTTGTGCTCGCGCAGGGCATCAACGACCCGACGCGCAACCAGTTCAAGCTATTCCTTCACTGTATTATGATCATCACTTCGGTTGTGCCGCCCGAGCTCCCGATGGAACTGTCATTGGCAGTGACCAACTCGCTGATTGCATTGACGAAGAGCAACATCTACTGCACCGAGCCTTTTCGGATCCCTTTTGCCGGACGCATAGACGTTTGTTGCTTTGACAAGACTGGCACGCTAACGAGCGATGAACTCAAGCTGCATGGAGTAGCCGGCTTGGAAACGCATGTCGAGCCTGACAAGTTCAGGGGGAAGCACCGCGGAGAGCTGGACATTATTGCTCCTGAGCAGCTCCCTCTTGACACGGAGTTGGTACTTGCGGGTTGCCAGTCGTTGGTGCTACTTAACGGACAGGTCGCTGGAGACCCGCTTGAGATGACTGCTCTTCGGAGTATCCAGTGGTGCTTGACAAGCAACGAAGGTGGACAAGAGGGATTCCCAAGTGTTCAACCTTCTTTCTTCTCAGACCGTCGGGGCGAGATTCAAGCGGTTGACATTTTGCACAGCTTTACTTTCTCCTCCGAGCTCAAGCGCATGACTACGGTGGTTTGTGTGCGGAAAGCTGATAACGATGAGCAAGATGAGCAGCGAGTGCTGACAAAGGGTGCCCCTGAAGTGCTGGAATCTCTCTTGAGCAAGAAGCCTACGTACTATCGCCGTGTGTACCGCCACTATGCATCCAAAGGATGTCGTGTCTTAGCACTGGGCTTCCGCGTGCTGCCTGGCGAGAGTTCCCCTGATGAGCTGCGCCGGAAACCCCGTCACGAGCTGGAGAGTGATCTTACGTTCGCAGGTTTTCTTATCATGGACTGTCCGCTGAAGGACGACACAAAGCGAACGATCCGGGAGCTCATGACCGCCAAGCACAAAGTTACCATGATCACTGGAGATAACCCTCTCACAGCATGTGATGTAGCCCGACAAGTCGGCATCAACGCAGGATACTCCAAGCTACCACTAGTTTTGACGCCTAATGCGGAGACAGAAACGGTGGAGTGGAAATCCATTGACGACGGGTCGCCTGACATCGAAGTGGAGATTATTCCGTTCAATGTGGACGAGGTCGAGAAGATACAAGTCCAGTATGATCTGTGCGTGACTGGCGAAGCCATGGCAATGCTTCTCAAGCAGCAAGAAGACGAACGTGCTGATAATGCGGCCGCGCTGGAAGGTTTCCTCGCTGTTCTTGAAAAGATGTGTCTGTGCGCCACCGTGTTCGCTCGCACGTCGCCCCAGCAAAAGGAGCATCTCATCATGGCAATGAATCGGTGTGGCAAGACAACAGCAATGTGTGGAGATGGCACCAATGATGTGGGTGCCTTGAAACAAGCCCACATCGGCATTTCGATTTTGAACTCGTCCAGCACTGACCACCCTCCCCATGTGGTTGCGAGGGGTGCCGGTAATGTTGCTGATCAAAGTGGCCTTCGCCACCGCCGACAACCTGGACGTCGAGACCACTCCGTACAAGAGTTGCAGCAGTCCCTGTACGGAAGTGACGATTCCCAGATTGTGCGTTTGGGGGATGCTTCGATCGCATCGCCGTTCACGTCGAAGAGCTCGAGTATCCGAGTGATCAAGAAACTGGTTCGCCAGGGACGATGCACACTCGTCACCACAATCCAGATGTACAAGATTCTTGGCATCAATTGCCTTATCACGGCATACTACCTGAGCTCTCTTTTCATCCACGGTGTGAAGAACGGGGACCAGCAGCTCACGATTTCGGGGGTAAGTGCGTTGTATCGGTTTGTGCCTACTGGACAAAGGTTCTAATGTGTGTCGATATGTTGCGCAGTTGTCTATCGCAATGTTCTTTTTGTTCCTGTCGCGAGCGAAACCGGCCCGGAAGCTCTCGCACCAACGCCCGCCGTCTGGAGTGTTCTCCCTGTCAGTGATGGTGTCGATCTTTGGGCAATTCGTGATTCATCTAGCGTTTTTGGCGGCTGCTCTCCACGTTGCCCAGCCTTTCATCCAGCCTGGAGATCCAGCGATGCATCCGGATGGAAAATTCACTCCGAATGTGGTCAACAGCATCATGTTCCTCATGTCGTCGGTCATGCAAGTGAACACGTTTGTGGCCAACTACCGGGGGCAGCCATTTATGGAAGGGTTCTGGGAAAACAAGTTGCTCTATCGCAGCGCTCTCTTCAACTACGCTGTGCTGGCAGGGGTCATTGCAGAGGTGTTCACGCCTATCAACGCGATGCTGGAGTTGGTGGCGATGCCGAACCAGGAGGTAAGGAGTCTGTGCTGAAACTAGTGTGGTGAGTGCTGTGTACTAATGTGGTATTGGTGGTTGTGGCTTTAGACGCAGCTTATCGTTGCAGCTCTTATGGCAGGAGACACGATCGTTACGCTAGCCTTCGAGCACGCCGTCCAGATGATCGTCTTTGTATCGGCCTAAGTTGAGCAGCCTAGTATATACAGAATAAACACCAACAACTTCGACAAAAGTTCCACGGTATCGATCCCCAGTGCCCCCAGTGGAACCAGTGCTGGTTGCTGCGATAGTTTGCCGTGCGACGTCAGGATGCAAGGACCTCTCAGAGCGGCTCAAGTATGCGCTAAGGACCAGCTCGCCCCTAACTGGTGCTGTCTCCGGTTAGCTGCAGCCAAGACCTACATGCAGAAAGCGTCAGAGGAATTTGTTCTCTCCATCCATTCAATACAGCCCGTTCACAAACCTCTGATAAACGCTATTCATGCTCTTGATTCATCTTCTGCACAGCAGACAGACCAAAAAGCTTAACTAACGCAAGACGAGAGCCCCCAGTTAGACCATCTTCTCTTCCCTCACAGCACAAACCCCGACACGATTGAACAAACCTACAGTATGAGCTCCTCACACTCATCAGAGGAGCTTGCTGCGCTGCGAGAAGTACGCCGCCATAGGCGTTCGACGAGCCACAGCGAGTCTGGCACTCCACCCCTTCCTTCCTTGATGCCTGCATGACGACGCTTTTGATAATTTTATCACGTATTACCAACTGTCCAACCGAGACTACTACGTAATTCGATGGCATGGACGAATCCAAACCTTGGCAAATGTGATGCTCTACTAGCTTGCTTCACTGATACTATTAATTTTCATGCTGGAGCGTATAATACTTTATATAGACTCAATTATTGGGTCTGCCACCGACAAGGCAGCTCGCGTTTGTCCTGGAGAAGCAGGCTAACTGGGTGCAGACCAGTCTCATTTTCTGGGTGTTCTACAACGTGCATGACACAATGGTAAGTTCGCACACACCTCAACAAATTTGCACTCGTGAGTTTGCTCAGGATTGTTGCACATCAGGTTACGACTATAGACTATAGCCTATCGAAACCTATAGTCTATAGGTTTCGGTTCACATGGCTTTAATAACTTACTAGCGGAGCATCACGGTCGCTGCGCTCATGTTGCTTTAGGGGCCAACCCCCAAAACTATGCTGACCACAGAGTTTTGGACGACGTCCCCACTCGAGGAATTCGAGAACAAAGCCGCTTGCAAATTCTAGCGCTTTATTTCCCCTTTCACGCCCCCCGATTTGCTTGGCTATGTTGCAAATAACAGAAGTACCATTCATACGTTGTTCACGGTAGACTGATACACCTAACCTGTGGTTCGAATGCCGGCACACTTGTATTTCACTAAAGTGGAATAGCAGAATGTGCACACTGGCACAACGAAAAGTGAATAAGGGGTTAACGACATGATTTCGATGTTTCAATTTCGTGGTCTGTTCATTTTCAGTGTTAAAATACGAGCGAGTTATTACTGTAAGCTTTTGCGATCCATTGCGAAGTTCTTCCTCCAGGTGTCATCTGCACACAGCCGCAATGACCAATGTTGCTGTCGCGACTGTGACATGCACGGCTGTTAAAAACTGTTAGTCTGCACGCGTAGGTAGAGAACCTCATACTCCTGCGTGTTGAGCACAATAAGGAAAAATATATACGTCACGATGACGAGCTCAAAATAATGTAGTTGAGCCCGCTATCGTACCATCTGACATGCAAGTAGGGAATTAAGGCAGATCTGTGACGCTCGAGATTGGCCCAACAGGACTGCAATTGAGTGGGCTAATGCATTTCCTTAGTCGAGCATATTGTCACGAGCAACGCAATGAATGAATTAACGCAGACTAGAAAAGAGCAATAATCGGAGCCTTTAGCGTGCAGGAAGGACTTGGAGCTGTCTGATTTCTTCAAAGCGAAGCGCAGGTGAACTTGACGGCCAAAAGAGACTCGTTGCTGCTACCAAGAAGCACCGACACGAACTCCGGCTCGTACAGCTTGAGCTGCCCCTGCTAAAAGTCCAGCTCGTCATCCGCGCATAGCCTTCAATGTGATCCAAAAGAAGTGCTATACCTGTTGCGTTCTTGTTGTTGCTGCTTGACGGCTCGTCGCCGTTACCCGGTCACCAACATGCACAGCTGCTTGCTACTTGGTGTAGCGTTGGCGCTTCCTTGAGGCTCTGCTTGTTGATGCTTGGACTCGCCGTTGTGCGTCCCAGACTTCTTACCAGCGGCCGCAGACCCTTTTTACGACGGCATAAGGTTTGGCAGGCAAATAGGCTTAATAAAGGGTCCTAAGAGGGTCCAAATAAGGGTAAAATGCCGCGTTTAAGGCTATTTCTGACGTCCTCCATACTAACGGTCGAATTTGCTGTTTCATAACTTCGACCCTCTGGTTTTATGGCATCTAAAGATAGTGACGTCGGTTCAGTTCGGGATGATCCTATCTTATACCACCTTCTAATATCCATCAAAATGTCGGTTAACCGAGGTATTTTTTTCATTTTTTGGTCCCTGTGAGCGATTCTAAATTGTGACCCTAACCCATTCTCAGAATTAATGTAAAAAGTAAAGCGGAGTGTATATGAGAGACGTAAAAACTCCCTAAATCGGAGTCGCATGATTATAAGGGGGACTTCGTCCCCAATTAAAGCGGTTCAGGCCCTTATTAATAATAAGGGCCTGAACCGCAAGGTAAAGACGCAGATCCGTCTCACGTCATCTACCAATATGCGTCATGCAGGGTCATTTTATTGCTGAATTCATATAACTGTGATATCACGAGCCCTCGTTGTTTATTCTAGATAATTTGCCTTCTTGTGGGTAGTATTCGTGGTTCAAAGCAAACGCCACCTACTATTTCGACACCTGTACCGATGCGGCTATCTTCCAGCAAATTGTGCTTAAAACTCGATGCGCCTCCAGAATTTCACATAGTCTGCACGTTCTCACCCCATTTCCATTTTTCCCCAGTCCCCTCCACCACCTCAGAGGAAATGGCCACTGGAAGCTTTCGACACAATACTGGATTGGTGCTGGTTGTGTTCACGACGCTCGTGGCGCTGGCTGCGGCAGGCTACGTGGACCTCTACCGTGATGCTAACTTCAAGACGAAACTCAAGCGGGTCGAGGGCGTGACTGCCGACATCTGCAACGCGTTCATCTGCGCCGGACACGAGTCCCCTCTGAACGACGTGATCGAGTCGGCGAAGTGGAACGGCTTGACCGAAACCAGCGACTACTTTTCAGATGGAGACGCCGAGATCTGGTTCTACGCCGACTACAACTGCATGGGCGGCTACGCTAAGTGGAACGTCAAAGCGCAGAGCGACAAGAGCCTTCCCTTCCCAAACAGCTTTTCGCTCAACGGACTGGAACGCTCCATCTCATCCTTCAGGGTGATCAGTACGGGACGAGATGCAGGGTGGCGCCTTAGTACGCGCTTCGTATGCGGTTTGGACGAGAGCACGGCTGCTACCAACACGACATCGAACTAAGGTAGCGGCAGCAATGGTAGTGCGGACAATCTGTAGTAGGTATCGCCACAGTACGAAAGCTACAAATGGACGTTCTCGTCACAACTTTTCACTCCAAACACAAGTGAAGTAACGAGAACCAACAACAATTCGAAACAATTCGTATACCCGACAAGTGAAGTTGTTAAAAAAGAAAGCATAGCGACCTGCTATGGCGGCTGAGGGAGAAAAACTAGTGAGTTCACACCGTATAAAAAAAAGCTGTTTTTCAGTTTGTGGCTGGGTGTCGAACCTTGCTTAGCTTCTGGAACAGCACTTCAGACTAACACCACCTAGTACTTTACGATCCGGTAGCCGCTATCATGTAATCTACGATGCGACAAAAGCTCTCGGATAAAATGCTGCAAGTGCTTGAACTGTTTTCAGAGCTGTTTCTAGATACACTCTTTCTGTGGGTAGTGTTCCTTCTTCCAAGTAGACCCCACCTAGTAATTCAAGACCCGTCAGACTGTATCTAACACTTGAGGGTATTCTACTGAATAATTCCACGCACTTTGCACATTCTCACTTCATTTTCAAATTTTCCTGCCCCCCCCCAGCGAGTTCCCAGCGCAAATGACGACCGGAAGCTATCGACGTAATGCCAATGCTGGTTTGGTGCTGGTTGTGTTCACAACACTCGTAACATTAGCTGTGGCAGGCTACGTGGACCTCTACGGTGATGTCGACTTCAACAACAAACTCAGGCGGGTCGAGGACGTGATCCCCGACGTCTGCTACACCTTGAGGTGCCCCAACGGACAGAAGTCCCCTTACAACGATGTGATCACGTCGGCGAGGTGGCACGACTTGACCGAGACCAGCAGCTACTTCACGGATGAAGACGTCCGCATTAATTTCTACCTCGACCACATCTGCAAGGGGAGTTCCGGCGTGTGGAAGGTCAAAACGCAGAGCAAGAAGAACCTTTACTTTCCAGCAAACTTCCGACTTGACAGCATCAACGACGCCGTCTCGTCCTTCAAGGTCATCAGCACGGGAGGAAACGCAGGTATGCTCTACGTCTGCAGCTTGCACGAAAGCAACACAGCTACGAACACGACCGCTAACCCAGGCAGCTGCAACAATGCTAGCGCAGACAATCTTTAGGTGTTAGCACAGAACGAGCTCTAACAAACAAGGATTCAGTCCCCTTGTTCATTAAATGAGCACTTTGAATTCAAATGCAATTCTCATCACCTTGCACTATCTACGTAATTAGCTGGTAACTTAAGGTAGCTATAGGATTAAAACCCTTTAATAAAGCTTCGAAACTCTTCATATCTTTGCGCTATGAACCATGCATTTATTATCCAAGATCTTTGGGTTCTACGATATGACCAGCTTAAAAGGAATTCGTGCGGTATTTCACTGGATTTAGTGTACTGTACAAACGGTGAAGAGGAGGAAGTAGTTGGCGTTTATGACCATTCCTGAATTTTTCGAGTGCCTGAGAACCAAGCTCTATCTGGACATGTCCAAGGCTGCCATCGCGACTATTGCCAGTGTGGTGCTGGCGGTGCTAGCCGATGCTGGCTACGTGGATCTCTATCGCGACGCAAACTTCAAGCACAAGCTCACGAGGGTCGACGACGTGGTTCTCGATGCTTGCTACAGTTTCACGTGCAAGGACCTGGACAATGCCATCACGTCGGCCAAGTGGCACGGCCTCCCCGAGACTGGGAGCTTCTTTGAAGGCGGACTCGCTACGATAGCGTTCTTCACCGGCGCGGATTGCAACGAGACGGCCAAGCATTGGTACATCGAAACGCAGAGCAAGAAAGACAGGTACTTCCCGGAGAACTTCCGACTAGACGGGATGAACGATGCCATCTCCTCGTTCATGGTCTTCAATAAAGGGGGCAATGCCGGCACGATGAACGTTTGCCAGCTCCCTGAGAGCGGCGACGCTGCAAATGCAACGGCCAAGGAAGGGAGCAGCTCGAACTCTGGTAGTGCTGGTGAGATTTCATAGGAGACTAATCTGTAGACTACAAAAGAAGGATGGGGTAGATCTACACTACACAAATACGTGTTGTAAGCACAGTCACACTCATTAAATGAACTACTTGAAGTACACACATTCAGTTTTGCAAAACGCTTAGCGTGGTGCTTGAAGCAGACAATATCTTTAAGCCTCAAGAAGTGGGTAACTGCCACTATGCTTATGGGCAGTTAGCACACTTGGATTGAGAAGTATGAAGCCTGGCTAATATTTCGAAGACAAGAAAACAATTCAAGGAAAGGAGGATAAATCATCCATCATCGCGTGGTTAAACGACAGTGCCTCGATGCCACCGACAGTGCTCGAAATTAAGAGGGGCATCAGAGACCAACCACAATTATTTTTTTTCACCGCCTGCACCACGTTGAGAGACATGCCGGTCAATATGGCAGCAGTAGCTCTCCGCACCGCAATGCTGTTCGCTATCACGCTCGTGGAAATAGTGCAGGCGGGCTATGTGGACTTCTATCGGGACGCGGACTTCGAGCACAAGATCACGAGGGTCAAGCCCGTTCAAGTGGATACGTGCTACAATCTGGGCTGCTTCGGCTTGGACGACGCTGTCACCTCCGCCAAGTGGGGTGAGCTCCCTGAAAGAACCTTTAAAGACGCGTTCACCAAGATCGAGTTCTACACGTCCAGGGGGTGCACTTCCAAGCACAAGTCGTGGCTTGTCAAGACGCAGAGCGACAGCGACCTACACTTTCCCAAGAATTTCAATGCTGACGGAATCAACGACGCAATTTCCTCCTTCATGGTGGTCAAGGAAGGGAAAGGCGACAACGAAGAGTATGTGTGCTCCGAGTCAGGGTATCTTTTGCTCACGAACTCAAGCATTGACACATAGTGAAATGCGCTGCTACAGGAGAATATCAGCCGGTTTAGGCCATCTACTTCGAGTACGAAAAAAAAAAAAAAACTGCTTTCAGATTATCAACTACTTGAACAAATATAAGATTTCTGCTGGATTTCGATATAAACGGAGAATTTGAATTCTCTCGCATCCATTATTTCTCGCTAACGAGGGCGAGCCGAACACCTTTAGGTTTCGAAGCACTCTATGCTTGCTGTCCAGATCTAACCCAAAATTTCGAATGAATCGATACATCCAGCCTGCTAAATACGCAGTGTCACTGACATTCGAAGATAAAATGCAGTTTTGTGGCCTCGCGAATTCTGCTCACATCCCATTATAAACGGCGGCTGCACCTTCCACTCCAGCATGGCTCAATTGATTGTAACCCTGATGGCTATGGCCAACGTCCTTGCTGGGACGGCTGAAGCAGGCTACATCGATCTCTACAAGGACGCCAGCTTCAAGAACAAACTCCTCAGGGTCGACAACGTGCTCGTCGACGTGTGCTACAACTTCAAGTGCGACCGACTGAACGACGTCATCTCGTCCGCAACGTGGCATGGCCTCCCTGAGAAGGGCAGCCTCTTTCAAGGCGGAGACGCCGTCATATCGTTTATCACGGACAGCGACTGCAGCGGCGGGGAGGTGCGCCGGTGGCCTATCAGCACGCAGAGCAAGAGCCCCACCAACTTCCCAGCCAACTTCAAGCTGAACGGAATCGGCGGTGCGATCTCGTCTTTCAAAGTCTGGAATACTGGTACCGACGGAGGCTTGCTAAACATTTGCTCTGCGTCCGAGAGCGCCGTCGTTTCGAACGCTACAACTAGCACGGAAGATTAGGGGGCAAGATTCACGGTAGTAAACCTATGAAGACAAATAATACATTGTTCACCCACTTCCTTCTCTTGATCAACATACTTTGCAGCAGCCAATTGATGTACCGTCGTACCTCTATTGCCTTGCAGCCAGAACATTCGAACTCTTACAAACGATTCTAACCATCGGTCTAGACTGATTTACTTCGAAGTACACGAATCTACCCTTTTTTCATTCCATACACCAAACCTTTCTTGGCTTTATGGAACCTCCAAATTCTGAAGCAATCCAGTAGTAAATTATTCGTCTCTCCATTCAAATGAATTCAGTTTTGACACTTGTTTACAGCCGAGCCAAAGACCATCTCGCACTTCTCAATCTTTCTCGTAGATAGCGACTTGACCAGCAACACAGCTCTAATGAACGGCTTGCAACTCCAGAGCTGCATCATCGCCAGCATCTTGTTCGTCGCAACCGCTGAAACGAGTTGGGTGGAGCTCTACAGGGACGCGGGCCACAAGCACAAGCTGTCGAGGATCGAGGATATTTGGTACGACGAGTGCTACAGCTTCGCATGCGACGCACTTGACAACGCCGTCACGTCTGCCAAGTGGGGCGGACTGACGGAGAAGATGGTGGACGGCGGCGACGCAATGATAGCGTTCTACACCGACCGAGACTGCCTGGGGCGCAACGTGTGGTGGCGGACCAAGACGCAGAGCGACGACGACCTCTACTTCCCCTCCAACTTCCGGCTCGACGGGATCAACGACGAGGTTTCGGCTTTCATGATCTGGCACAAGAGTACGAAGAAGATCGGTCTGGGTGGGTGGAGTATCTGTACGACCGAGTCCGGCGAGATCGACGCTGAAAGGAACGTGACTGTCGATGGTGCGTCTGGAAGCGGAAGTGGCGCTTTTGACAACAACAACATCACTACTATAGCGTAAACTTGGAGGATCTGACCCGTTGGTTTGATATTGGTCGAATTCGGATTCATACATACAATACACCGCTTCAGTTCTGATAGTCTTGAGCGAGATTTTGCTAATGCAATTGCTTATGATGTAGATTTCAAACAATTGCGTACTGCAGTTCGTTTCGTGAACGAACGAAAGTGGCGACTAGATACGAAATCTCTGAAGCTCTTCTACAGAAAGATGCTGCTGCGTGTATTAAAATTTCGCAAGAATCATCGTCATCCCATGCGCTGACACAGCAGGATGGACAGCTCTACCCATCCATCCCATCCATATTCGAGGATAGCTTACACCAATAACCTTTCGGACACGTTCATTTTCTCTTCCAGCGTCAAACCCCTGAATGTCGACACGTCTTCCAAGCGTCACGGCTACAATTGGTGTTATCATGACAATGTACGTTCATACGGGCTAGCCAGCATGTTGACTTATTTCAAGAAGCAACCTTCAAGCACGATCTAGAGACGGGCATTGACGTCCACAACTATTAGTTTTTTTTTATTTTTTTTTTTTATCTTGCAACGGATTGCATTTTGGCGGTCTCGGAGCTTAATTTGACCAAAACTACGACCTTTGATGCATCAACGCGACAGGATCAGGACACGCAGACGTCACACTTTTAATTTCCATCGCATCGATTACCACAAACGATGCAATGTCAAACGGAACACGTCGCGGAAGCCAAGATCCCCACAGCTACGGGCCGCCACTTGTAGGGGGAAGTGCGCTTTCTGTCCGCGGAAAATGCAATCATGGCAGCTCCTCCGTTGAATGCGATTCCAGGCCCTCCCACTGGGCAGACATCGCGGCGAAATCCGAGTCGGTGAACGCCAGATCGCAGCACATTGCGCAGATAACCAAGTCAGTAGAACTTCTTGAACTGATGGTGTTTTAACCTAAGAAGCTGGATGAGGGTTCATTCTACACGGGTCATTCTATGGCTGACTACCGACACCCCGCTGTGGGCGCCACTTCACTCTCGTTTTCGCCGACTCCGACGCAACTGCGAAGCATCAATGGCGCTAAGCTACTCAACCGTTGTTCTCCTACTTCTCGGTCTTACCCTGGCATGGACGACCCACGCCGGCTACGTGGATCTCTACAGCGACGTAAACTTCCAGCACAGACTCACGAGGGTCACTGACATATCGTTCGACACCTGCTACAGCCTCTCCAAGTGCGAAGCTGTCGACAACAATGTCATGTCCGCCAAGTGGAGTGGACTTCCGGATACCGGCACCTCCAACATTGCGTTCTACAGCAGCTACGACTGCAAGGCCTCATATCTCATCAATCCGTTTATTAAGTTCTGGAATGTCAGCATCCAGATCCCAACTTCCCGACCAACTTTCAACTGGACGGAATGGCCGACACGATCTCTGCGTTCAACGTGAGGAAACTCGAAGGGGCTGGTCACCTGAAACACGTTTGTGTAGAGACTGATATGGTCAACGCCACCACCACAGAGGCACCATAACCCTCACGGATGAAGAAGACCAGCAATGTCAGTCAGTTGTCGTAAGCATAGTAGCACTTCTACCCCCTCGCATAAAACTTAACATGAGATGATTGTTGAAAAGGCATGATTTTGAAGTGTACAGTAGTGGTGGAGTACGCCGATTTTATATTGATTTCATACCTTCATCCAGAAGCCGATTGCTGTTCCGACCAAAACATAGTCCGGTTATAAAAATGACATGCACAAATGTACTTTGTGCGTACTCGGTTCAGGCCGAAACGCCCGCTCATTTTTCTCCACTACCGGTAGGTATGTGCAGCGATCACAATCCTTGGCCTACACACGCGAGAGCAGGTTAAAGGATGACACTTCGAAGCACGTGTTCGCGCACTCTTCCCATATATTTTACGGAATCTCCATATCCAGTAATACCCATTCTAATGAATTCAGCTTGTGATTATTTTTTCATCCAAACCAAAGGCCATCTCGCACTTTTCAATCTTCCTCATACCCACCAACTCGACTAGCAACACCGCTCTAATGAACGTCTTGAATCTCCAGCGCTGCACCCTCGCCAGCATCTTGCTCATCGCCACAGCTCAAGCGAGTTGGGTGGAGCTCTACAGGGACGCAGACCACAAGCACAAGCTGTCGAGGATCGAGGACATCGGATACGACCAGTGCTACAGCTTCGCGTGCAAGAAGCTAAACAACGCCGTCACGTCTGCCAAGTGGGGCGGACTGACGGAGAAGATGGTGGACGGCGGCGACGCAATGATAGCTGTTCTACACCGACCGAGACTGCCTAAAGCGCAATGTCTGGTGGCGAATCAAAACCCAGAGCGACGACGACCTCCACTTCCCCTCGAAACTTTCGGCTCGATGGGATCAACGACGAGGTTTCGTCTTTCATGGTTTGGCACGAGAGTACGAAGAAGATTGGCCAGGGCAGGCGGGATATCTGTGCGACCGAGTCCGGTGAAATCGCTGTTGAAAGGAATGGGACTGTCAACAACAGTGCGTCTCGAAGCAGAAGTGGCGCTTTCGACAACAACAACGCCACTACTGTACCTTAGCGTCCGTCCTGCAAGTTTTCCGGTGTTTTTTGTTGCATTCGCATCGACTTCTAGAAATAATCAATATGAATGACTGCCTGGTGGCGTAGACTTGCGTGGTATGAGTAGGAAAACCTGCTTGTATATTGCTATTCCTCGTACACGTCTACAACGCACGAATAACTGGTTGACTGGCCTGGTGCGTTCATACCAGGAAACGCCCAATTGATCGTTTTGATCGAGCAAAGGCTCTGTCCACTCGGTCGTTTCCAGGCAACTAAAAATACACATTTCCTGACAGAACTAACGCGATCTCAGCTTTAACGAGCTCGCTCAAGCGCCTGCGTCCGTAGGACAGTGCAGGTTAACGGTTAGCGTCTACGAAGGAGGGTGAAACTAACAAAGGAACGCCGGCACTCCATGAAGCTTTACGAGTACTTAGTACTAAAGTACTAAAGATTCGCGCCGTGTAACATCGTCCCATGATTTGTCACAGGAGGAAAACTTCATCCCATCCATTTTTACGGATTGCACTCGCCAGCAGCCTCTTCGATCACTTTCAGTTTCCACCGCCGGCTACACCATCGATCGACGCATGGCGCGAGGTCTCTGCAGAGCACACCAGCGGAAGGCTACACTTGCAGCTACTGTCGGCATTTCATTGGCATTGTGCGCTCAAGCGGGCTACGTCGAGCTCTTCCAAGACTCAACGTTCCAGCACAAGCTCACGAGGGTCAACGATGTTCAGCCGGACGTGTGCTACGATTTGGTCTGCGCCGACTCGGACTTCGCGGCGATATCGGCCAAATGGGAGGGTCTGCCAGAGACTGGAGTCGCGTTCAAGGGCGGAGCTGCCATGATTGCGTTCTACAGAGACCGAAATTGCACGGTAACCGATAAATTAGGTCAAATGGCATATTTGGTCACGGCTAAATGTTGTGATTAGGTCACGTGACCAAAGTACCTAGGTCACGTATGCAATGAATGAGATGTATTAATTGCTGTTGGAGTCACTGCTCTCTACAGCCTGCGCGGTTGTCTCCGTGTTGTATGTGTCTGAGTCGTTCTACGGGTCGCCGTCGTACTCGAACGAGTGATCCGGCTCAATGTACTCGATTTCCTCATCGTCTCCTACGTTCTCGCCATCGGTTGAGGGCACCGCACTGCTGTATAGCTCAGAGTTCGCGTCAGAATCGACAATTTCACGCTCATCGCCGCTGCTGGTTGGTGAGTCGACGATGTCACTCAGCTCTGGCAGCTTCGGTTGCCTTGGCAGCACGAACCCTGCGCGCTCAGGTGGCTTGGCTAAGCCTGAGATGACAGTCGTCCGCTGCGCCACGTACTCACGCGCAAGGTTCTCGAGCGTGGTCACAAATGTTTTCGTGGGCGGGTGGGCATTGAATCGCTTGTTTAGCTCCCGATGAAATCGCTCTAAGGGATTGTTCGTCCGGCTGATGATGTCGCGCCTCATGCCGAACACATTCCAGTATTCAGGCGGGTACGTCTCCAACCAGGTCCGCTGAAAGTAGCGCCAAAAATGTTGCCACTTGCTACGGGAGTACACCAGACCTTTAGTCTCATACACGCGGCGTATCTTGGCCTTTACCCAAGCTATTCCTTGCACAGCAAATTTTGGTCGGCTCGATGACGGTGAGTATGTCAAAGACATTACGTGACATAGAAACCTTGATTTCGTTTTTTGGTAGCCCCATGCTTTTCACCTTGCGACGGCATGCCTGTTTAAAATGAAACAGGCAGCCGATAATGGTGACGTCGGGGAAGAACTGTCGAAGTGCACCAATGAGAGAGCTCTCAAAGTCACACACCACCTCTTTCGGAACCAGCTTGCTCCCCACTGCATCTTGTACACACTGTAGCAGTCGGAGGTAGGATTTCGTCGTCATAGATGTTGTTGCCGCATGCAGGACCGGTAGAAACAGTTTGCTTCAAAGATCATAGATCATAATCGTGACACACTGCTTGTAGTCGACAGGGGCACATCGAAATGTGCCATCGATAAACCACGGCAAATTTTCGAAGCACAGCAAATTTAAAAGCGTAGGATGAGCCCACGCAGTTATCTGATCGATGCCATTCGCATCCTTTGGTGGCTTCTTCAGCGCCTTGACGTCATCGTGCCAGGCGTACTGAAACTGGAAGAAACCTTGGTGCGATCCTTTAATCTTGGTCAACCGGGGGTTCGTCATGATGCTGGCTCGACCGTGACTGGAGTCCTGTCCCCGAGCAGCTTGCACACGGTTTTTGGCGGTCTTTTCGGACACGCCTCGAACTGGGGCTCGGCGTTCATGTAGAACTTCTTCACAATAGCCATCCATATTTGCTTCTGAGTGAGATTCGTTTGAGTAGCGAGTTTGTCGACCTCCTCCATGATGTCGCTCGAAGCGTCGATAGCGTGGTCACCTGGGTTCACCGTGGCTCCACTGAGAGCAGGACCAGCACGGCATGTATGTGCCTCCATGCCGCTGAAGTCGAACATCATGGTACTCGCACAGAATACAAACCGGGCGGGGCAGGGGGAACGATACGAGCTGCAGCGATATGATATCTTGTTTGAGGTTCTGTTGGCTCGCGCAAAGGAGTACCCCTGATAGTACAGCTTTGTACGTCCATCCCGGGGCTGGGACGCTTGTTGCGAACGCGACAAACTGGTTGTGGTCTGGGTGTCCCCATTGGGCAATGGTGTGGTCAGCACTTGGCGCAGCTGTGGAGCGCTTACCCGAGCAGACACGTCTGGATCCGTATCGCACGTCCCCAACCGAACGTCGTGGGTAGTCGCGATGGCTTCGCACACCTCGCTCTCAGGGACGTCACTCGCTGCGCGATTGGTTCGACGAGTCGGACGTGATGTCGGCGCTGGAGCACCCGTCCGTAGATCTTGGGTAGTCGCGATGGCTTCGGACACCTCGCGCTCAAGAACATCACTTGTTGCTCGATTACTTCGGACGTGAAGTCGGGGCAAATCGAGATCGCCCACGTCGTCCAGGAGAACGAGATGGGGCATGGTCTGGAGAAGACGTGGAGGCTCCTCCACGACCGCCTCGGCGCCGAGCCATCTTGTGTTCGTTCGCGGTGGGCGACAATGTGAGGTTGCTTGTGAAGGGAGAAGTCGCACTGGCCCAGAGGTCGCATGCTTTATATTGTAACATGTTGGTTTCAAAACCCCCAGCTTAGAACAGGTACACGAGTCAGGAATAGCTACTAGGCATGTTGTGCTTTACCGTGGTAGTGAGCGGACGATGGGGCGCTAAATGCTTGTGCTAGCGGCTACGCGTGACCTAGTGATTTAGGTCATGTGACCTAAGTGCCGTATGCGTGACCTATCCGTGACCTATCTTCAAGATTTGGCCGTGACCAAGTTTGCCATTTGACCTAATGTAGTCGTTCCCACTGTCGACACTCGAGCCGCGTCAATTGAGTAGGTTTGTCCCAACAAGTGCCTGGACTGGCAGGACTACCAATAGAGATTTTTCTCGCAAGATATTAAAATTTATTGGACTTCGAGTACCGTAGATTATACGATATCGCTCTAAACTGATAAAAAAAAATCATTGATGCTTGAACGTGGGGAGATTCAGATTCAACGCACTGACCGATCACTTCACTCTCCGTTCCGCCGACTCGAAACCACAGGCATCAATGGCGCTAAGCTACTCTACGGTTGTTCTGCTATTTCTCGGTGTTACACTGACCTCGATGACCCAAGCCGGCTACGTGGACCTTTACAGCGACGTAAACTTCCAGCACCGACTCACAAGAGTGACTGAAGTATCATTCGACATCTACTACACCTTCTCCAAGTGCAAGGCCCTCGACGAACACGCGATGTCCGCCAAGTGGAGTGGGCTTCCGGACACCGGCAACACCAACATCCTGTTTTACAGCACCCACGACTGCAAGGCCACGAAAATGAAGCTCTGGAAAGTCGGGATTCAGGATGATGCCAATGCAGACTTCCCTACAAACTTTCATGGAATAGCCAACGCGATCTCGTCGTTCAACGTGATCAAGCGGGGAGGGACAGATCACGTGGAATACGCATATGGAGTGACTCAAATGGTCAACACCACCACTACAGACTGATCAGCAATATCAGCCGGCTGTCGGAGGCATAGCCACACTGCCACTCTCAGCTAACCTGTCACAAACGCTTGGTGATGTTGTTGAAACAAGCATGATTTCAGAGTTTGGAGCACTACGCTAATTTCATGAAGTGCGGAATACGTCGGATATATCTGTACCCGAGTCCAGCGGGATCGATGCTGATGGAAATGCGACTGTCAATGGGGCGTCCGATAGCGGAACACTACCCCAGGTTTGGCTTAGAGTTTCTGAGGGAACAAGATGAGTACTGCCCATTGTGTCTGTAGCATTTTTTGAAAAGTGAAGTTCGTCGTCGTTCATGGTGTTGGTATTTTTCTTAGTTGCAGTACCAAGTTCATAGCTACTGGCGTTATGAATGAGCAGGCCGGCACTAGTGCTATAAGCAAAAAAAAATATTTCATCTTCGCAGGTCGGATATTTATTCTGTCGTATGATCACCCAGGCTGCGGAGGCTATAGCCCCTTCGCACTACGTAGAAGCGTTAAAACTCCTCGAGGAACTGCTAATATCCACGGTTGTAAGCTCAGTATCCTCGCAGAACGCCATGGTTTTTGTCAACGCCAACGAAGTTCTTGTCGTACACGATCAGCGACACGATATTGTCGTTGATGCCGACAGCTGCGAAGTCGGTGATGAAAGGCCTCGCCCTAGGTCTTGTAGCTGTGGTAGCTCTCCTTGCAGTTCTTTTTGTGAAAAAAAAAAAGACCAGGAATGGCGGCCGGACGCCTTCGCTGACCATCCGCTCCAGTAGAACGTCGCCAGAGGATGCGACGTTCTTGAAGCCCTTGCAGAGCAGATTGTAGCAGGTGTGGACTTCAAGTCCAAGGATATCAAGGAACGTGCCCCTGAAATTCGTGTCCCGATACGGAGTTATCTCCCTTTCATTCGCTACTACCGGTGCAACAACGAATGCTTGTGTTAGGCTTGCTGACCTTCGTGTTGCTGGTTGTACCGGTGCAACAACCAGCAACACGAAGGTCAGCAAGCCTAACACAAGCATTCTGGTGATTACATGGAAGAACATTGAGTGAATGAACGATCTAAGTTTCGCTGGTATTTTTACTTGTTTTGCTCAATTTGTGCTCTTAGTACTCGATTGCAACCTCGGAGGTTGGATCTAGAGTGAGCGGTTTGTTACCGTGCGTATAAAACTTTACTGGATTCACCGGCATTCCTGCAAAATTCCAAACGTGACGTAACCAACCGTTTCGGCAAGGCTTGAGCTAATCTTTTTCTAAACCGTTTAATCCTCTGATGATGCAAGAGTTGACGTGGTGGCTTATTTTGCCGTTCGACCCCGCTGATTGCGCAGGTGTCTTGAGGAGAAAGTTGCACCATACAAGGCGTTCGAATATTTTTCTGTAGCTCCTGCCTGATACAGAAAATTCTACCACACGCCAATTTACGTTTGGCCACGAACGCTATCAGCTATATCCTGGACGATGTCACTCACCCTCTTAACCTTGTGCATCTTCTTGATCACGTCTCGCGTGGCAGGGACATCGACCTGGATTGGCCTCTATCAAGATGCCCACTTCAGCGATCTCGTTTTAAGTCTTCGCGACGTCAAGACTCAAACCTGCTACAACCTGCTGTGTGACGGCGTGAACAACGTCATTTCGTCCGCCACCTGGCTCGGATGGACACCTACAACGGCTGACGGCACTCTGCCAGTTATCAAGTTCTTCATGGACAAGGACTGCAAAGGTAGTTCAAAGGGATACAAGGCCACTGGGGATGACTACCCATCGAGCTTTGCAGAGGAGGGAATGGACAACAAAATCACGTCGATGATCGTGTATGCGAGGAATGTGATCGACGTGGACAAGACCATCACCTTCTGCGAGGGCAACACGGAGCGAGCAACCATCAACGCGAGCACCGGTAATTCTACGCTCGTCCATGGAAGCACAACCTCAAGTAGTACGGTTGATCCTACGTTGATTTAAACCGAATAACCACATATTCTAAGTCAGCACACCGTGGCATGAGGCATTTGAGCTGACTAGAATCTCGGAGCAGCAGTTCGATATTAATGATCGTTTGGATGAGGATGAACATTCTCCTGTGCCTTTATATTCTCATTCTTCAATCTGCTTCATTCCAACACAAAGAAGTGTTCACGCCCATGTCTCTGTCGATGGCCTCGCTGCTTCTCGCGTTGGTGTTCGCAGCTTCAATCTCGGACGCTGTGGGTGAATTCTCGGGGCAGATTAACCTCTACCGAGACACCAACTATCGACACAACCTCGCACTCTTCACGTTCACGAGGTCGAACCGGTGCTTCAACTTGGATTGTGGTGACTACAACAATGCCGTCTCGTCCGTTGACTGGTCAGGACTGCCGACCTCGGCAAGCTACGACGGCCAGACCAAGGCCCACATCGTGTTCTACGTCGACACGGACTGCACGGGCAAAAGCAAGAGCTTCTCGACCGCGTGGAACCGCGTGTCGTCCTTCGTGGACTACGACATCAACGATGTGGTTTCGTCTTTCATGGTGCTCGAAACCTCCGACGAGATTGAGAACGGGAAAACCAGCATCTGCAGCAACTCCAGAGCCCTTCGTGCCAGCGTGAACGCGACCGCGTGAGTCCTTGCTATCAAACGGTAAGTGTGCGTAAGTGTATCAACTCCGTGCTTTTAGGTCGCGTAACGCTCAATACATCCAGTTGTCGTGCGTTTGTTTGAACCCAATTCATTGTTGTCATTAATGTTTGGGTGGCCGATGCGCCATTCAGTGTGCAAGTTGCGTAACCCAAGAAGCATGGCTTTTCGAGCAGCACTATGCCTCTTTACAGCAGCATTCCTGATTGCCACGGTTCAGACCTACACCGTTGACGCGACTACGAACGAGTCCGCGGTGAACGGCTCTACGTGGACAGGGGAGCTAAAGCTCTACAAGGAGTCGAACTTCCGGTCACTGCTGATCACTTTCACGTTCAACACGGCCAACCTATGCTTCAACCTGGCCTGTGGGGACATTGACGACGCAATCTCGTCGGCTTCTTGGAAAGGTTTGCCGCTTGCTGCCTCCTTCCCTGACGGGACAACTTCGCTGCTCATGTTCTACCGAGGCATTGACTGCCCCGGAGACAGTCAAGGGTGGCCGACCTCGTTCGAGAAGGCTCCGAGCTTTGGCGCGGTTGGAATAAACGACGCGGCTTCTTCTTTCATGTTTCTGCAGTACGCAACCGGAGTGGAGAATGGCGTCCAGAAAATCTGTGACTACACGATGACCAGTAGTAATGATTAACTACACGCCCAGGATATATATAAAAAAAAGGGCGCGAGTACCATGCTTTGCATTTTTTTTTAGTAAATATCCTGGGAATGAGGTACAGCGTGCGCGAATTGGCAACTAAGAGGCTCGAGGCCGTTGTACCGCAGCAAGCAGATCAGAAGGAGAGAGCTAGAGTCGGGTCTTCTTCGAGAATGCCATCCGTGCCCACAGTGGTCCAGTCGCAGACATTCGACTTGCCCCGCTTGGAGATCGCAGCGCTCGTCGTGTCCTTCGTCTTTACCATGAAGGACGACACCTTGCCGGCCAACCCGTTAAAGTTTCTAACCGCAACAAACTTGGAGAGCTGAACGGTTCCTCTGACGCCCTTGCAGTTGCTTCTGCTGTAGAAGACGAGCGTATCCGAACTTGAGGTCGGGATCTTGTCCCACTTGGCAGACGCAGCCTTGTCGTTCAGAGAGTCACAGACCAAGTTGTAGCAGCGACTGGCGTAGTTGAACTTGATGGTGGCGAACGAGTTCTTGTACTTGGCGCCGGAATACAGCTTGAGGACCCCGTTGAAGTCTGCATCACTAGCCGCGAGTGAGCAACCGAGGAAGCTCAAGCAGATGCACAAGTACCACAGCGACGGCATTGCTAGCTTGAGTGCGAATTGGGAAGTGAAAACTGTTGGAGGCTGTCAGGCGCTATGTATTATTGTGAGGTAAAGCTTCACAAAGTATGCTGCAATTATATGCTACATGTACGAGTCATGAACGTACAGGATCAGGTTTAGCTGGCAAATAACAGGTTGGTACAAAGGTGTATGTTATATCTTGCGGAATTTTACAACACGCTGCCGCCTTCATATGGGAACGCGACCTGCGGCGAGCTGATCATCCTTAATTTCAACATAAATGTGACCCCATTAAACACGGGTATTCGTCCGAATGATCTCGCATCATGGTCTAGGCCGATAGCAGCAAACCGAAACACGGCTTAATGGACCGCTTCCTGCAGCATTTTTGGGCGTCACAGACCGCACAAATCCCGAATATGGGAAGAAAACCATTCCATCACGCTGGGAGCCAAGGCTCCCTCGCCAGAATTTTGAATTTGGGAAAAGACTGCGGTATTCGCTACTTGAAGAAGTATGTTTCGACCTGTTATCACACGGTTTAGTTTTCTGTATCTATTGGATTTGATTGGGTGGGCATCGCTACATTGTCCATATTTTTACCGAAAAAAATGACCAGAGGGGGTTGGTGACAATCACCGCTCGGTTGGTGTGCTCCTCAAGTAACTAGATGCTATGCATCTTTTAGCAGCGTTTCTGATTGCCTTAAAAAAAGAAAAACTCCAGCTATTATCGTGGGAGAAACGAAACAAAAAATAATAAAAATAATCGCAGTGCTTTAGCTGTACCTGAATAGAAATTAAAAGGCGAGCGTGAATCTTATTGTATTTTTTTGTGTTCATCACCAGAAGCAACACTCAACCAATGCCAAGGCATTTTCAGGCAAGATCGAGCTCTACCTCCACCCTGGACATTAATTTGGTCTGCCAGAATCTCAATGGCAAGTCTTCTTCGTGAATTCATTCTGGCTTCTGTTATGAGATATTTAACCACTGTTTTGCACCAGTGTCTGTAAGAAAAAATCATCATACAACCATTCGAACCTGCTAAGTTATATTCGAGGCCACAAACGCTGCCAGCAAGATCACAGGGAAGGGATGCGACCCACCAGTCTTCATCTTCTGTGTCGTTCTGATTTCGTCTTTAGGGGCGGGGGCATCGAACTGGATCGGCTCTAGCATCAGCTTCTGTGACTCCAACCGGTAAGCGGACAGCCATTCCACGGCCACCCTTAATTCTACGCTCTTCGAAGGAAACTCACCAGGAAAATTAATTAAGGCACTTCGAAGTGCGTTCCTTCGTCAGCCGGTGTCATGTAATAACCACAGACTTAAAGGAATTCGAGCACACCGATGGAATCTAAGAAATAGCTTTCTGGTAGAACAGATATGCTGCCATTACTACAGAGTAAAAAACTGTGATTCGATATAAATGCACCGATAAAGATGAGCATTGACCGAAGTCATTGTCTTCATGTTCGCATAGCTCAACCTGCGCTTCTGAGATCACGAAGTGCGTACGATGCCTCGATTAATGGCCTCGCTCCTTCTCGCCCTGACTGTCGCCGCCTCAGTCGCTGCGGCTGACTTCTCCGGGCAGATGGAGCTCTACCGGGACGCCTACTATCGCAACAGCCTCGCAACGATCAAGATTACCAAGTCGAACCGCTGCTTCAACTTGGTGTGCGGTGACTACAACGATGTGCTTTCCTCCGCCAAGTGGACGGGACTGCCGAAGACAGCAACTTACGCCTATGACCCCGACGCGCACGTGGTCTTTTACGTCGACGGGGACTGTATGGGCGTGAGCAAGCGCTTCAGGACTGCTATGGGCGGCGTATCGACCTTCGAGGACATCGTCATTGACAATGCGGTTTCGTCTTTCATGGTGGTCGAAACCTCGAATAAATCGAGCATGGGGAAACCAGTATCTGCGACGAGTTGACAAGTCTCAATGCCAGCGTGATCGCGTCCGCTTGAGGCCATCAACACCGGGGGCTTGTCGTAGGCATTTCAACGTCGTGTGGGGGTCCAGTTACACGTTTAAATACACCCACTTGTGCCTGTTTCATTGTGTTATTGTACGATCTGTTCGTGCTGGCTAGTGAAATAGCTTCGACAAGCGGTCTTAACAACATAATAACAACAACAACAAAAATTGGGGCAAGGTAGATGTCTTACCCACTATTTTGAAACATGCGCAAGGATCATGACTGTTCTAGCAACACTATCCTGACTAACGCAACTTGACCAGGAGAATAATCGCAACGTGTGCTTCAACCTGGCTTACGGTGACATCGAAAATGCCGTTCGTCGGGCAGTTTCGCCGCTTGTAGCCTGGTACAGCTCCGCTTTTCACGTTTTACCCAGTAATGAACTGCAACGAAGTTAGGCAAGGTTGACCGATGGTAACGAGTGTACGAGAGAGACAGAGGCAAGAAATGAATAATCAAGGTGCGTTACTGAGGGGTTAAGTAATTACTAATTACTTCGTACTATCCCGCCGACGCACGAATTTCTTGCCCGCTGCGCTGATCTCTCTCTTGGCTTCCCCTTCACCTTACACCAGCTCTACACGACATCAGGGGTCAAAGCCAAGCCAACTCAGCCATCGTCACCAATCAAGGACCAAGAACGCAGATTTGTGACTTGTCACTAACGAACGGAAAACCAGCAAGTAGGAGTAGGAAAAAAAAAATAGGGAGGAAGAGGAACACACATAACACACACAAATCACAGCATTAGGAATACCCACCTTAATTAACGTATAATACCTATTAGTACGCGGCGTTATATTATTATAGAGCGCTCTATTTTCAAAGCAGGGCGTTGTATTCGAGTTTTCAAAATTTAGACATTACAGTAATATTAGTAATATATCGTACCATTGACTCCCAAAATAATT
>JAIKVE010000231.1:0-25354 GCA_024679115.1 Phytophthora pistaciae | reverse complement strand
TCCGGCGCGGCGGCGTGGGCGGCCGCTGCTCGTCGAAGATGGCGCGCACGAGGCCGCGCATGGTCAACATGGTGCTGGAGGGGATCGGTGTATTAATGTTAGTACTTTGACTAGCTTTAGCGCCGTGGGCTTGGCTGGCCTTGACTTGCACTTGCGCTCTTGGTTCCTTTTTTAGTTGTGAGCGGACACTTGCGCCCGATAAAGAGTGACGTACTGTATCGCAGGTTGCGAGAGAAACGTGGTGCGTTATATGGCGGTTTGGGGTGGAGCGACCAATCAAGATAGAGATGTGGATTCGTTGCCGTGTTTTTTTTTATTCGTAGCTTTGTGGAGACCTTGGGCTCACAGCCCGAAATCTCCACGATGATGAATCCTCTGTGCGTCCGTCCCATCAACAGACATGAAGCAGGAAATGAACGCACAGTGTACATCGCACACCACGTGCTGCCATCAACAGAGTCAACGAATCGACGGCTCCCCTTGTGTTGCCAAAGAATCTCGTTCGCATTTTTTCGAAGTTGACGGTACAGTGCTAAGGCTAACGTTAAACGTAGAGCAAAGCTTCGCTGGAAGGATCCTAGAAGGATGTGAGCCCATTCGTCGGCTGGAGATTCTTCTCCTTCGGCACGACACCCGTCTTGTCGGCCAGCTGCTTGAAGCTGCAATGATCGCCGCCATGGGTTAAAGGGATTGCCACGTACACATACATCTGAGTAGAACAGCGATTAATCGTACGCAGCCATTCATCTCCAGTCTGGAGGAAAGGCCGCGCCATGATGCTGTGCTGCAAGTGTCGACCGACTTCCGGCTTCTTCAAGAGCTCAGACGCCCGAAACGTGACATCGGACGGAAATTTTCAGCAATACCGGTAGAAGGAAATGAGAGTCCCCTCCACCACCACCAATCGAGCAACAAACACTACATGTAGAAATCAACTCTCGCACTTCTTCCGGGAATTTAAGCTCCTAGTCCAGCTACGTTGCCATTATTTTCACAACGTGCCGTGGTCCTTATAACCTCGAATTGACGGTACTCAACGGCAACTTGAACATGGAACGGGCGACCCGTGACGCGCCAAAGTTTCCTGACCCGCCAAAAAAGCGTCTTGGTCTCACTATGCCCCCATCATCGCGACGATTGCCGCGGATCCGGCGGTCTCCATGGAGCTAACGGCGGCTCGAGCCGCTTGCCTGCGCGTCGATGCGCTGCCCCACGTGCTGCTCCTGGTCTCCCAGTGCTTGGACGTATCGGCACAGTGGTCACTGCCTCTTGCGGCCCAGCGGGGCTTCGTTCACCTGGTGCGGCGGCTGCTGGCTCAAACCCCTCGCTCCCTCGTCACGCTGGCCCAGATCCGCCTTGCAATGCGCCACGCAGCGGCCAGCAACCACCTAAACGTACTGCAAATACTATGCAAATACTACAACAATGCTGTGGTCGATGAGGCAACAGTGATGGAGGCGAGTGCCAATGGCCACGTGCAGGTGTTGCAATGGCTTCAACATCAACTTGAGAGTCTGTTGCCTGGTTACGGCGACTACGACTTTTACAGTGTGAAGAGCGTAGCTGCAGCTGCGGAGAACGGACATTTGGACGTGGTTAAGTGGTTGTTGCAAGCTCGAGGCGCGGTGGAATGCATAAAGGAGACGCACCTGCACCAAGCAGCCGCGAGAGGAGGCCACTTGGATGTCGTGAAATGGCTACGCACCCATTTGATGGAGCAGGTGGAGTCCCGAGCTTTGGACGAAGCTGCAGCTAATGGCTTCGTGGAGGTGGTCGAGTTCCTGCATCAAGAGTGGAAGGAGGCGAAGCTGGAGAGCAATCGCGGCAGTTCCAGCGCGTCGGCGAGAGCGATGAACGGCGCCGCGAGCAATGGCCACCTGGAAATGATGAAATGGCTACACGAGAACCGCGATGATGGATGCACTGCTGATGCCATGAATCGCGCGGCTTGGAACGGACACTTGGAGGTTGTGAAATGGCTACATGCGCATCGAACCGAAGGATGCACGCAGCAGGCGATGAACATGGCTGCAAAAGGAGGACACTTGGAGATCGTTCAGTTCCTCCATGAGCATCGCAGTGAAGGTTGCACGTACAATGCGATGAACTGGGCAGCACATGAAAATCACCTTGAAATTGTGCAATGGCTGCACGCGAACCGCAGCGAAGGATGCTCGCGTCTCACCATGAATGAAGCCGCCAAGCGCGGACATTTCGACATGATCAAGTGGCTGCACGTCAATCGCACTGAAGGCTGCACTGTTGCTGCGTTGAACGCCGCCGCAACGTACGGCCACCTCGACATTGTGAAGTTTCTGCATCAAAATCGGTCCGAGGGCTGCGCCACCGCAGCTATGGACGGCGCGGCTGAGAATGATCATTTAGCGATTGTCCAATGGCTTCATCTACACCGCAGCGAAGGCTGCTCGACGCGTGCGATGGATATGGCAGCTCGCAATGGGCATTTTGAGGTGGTGCAGTGGCTTGACAGCAACCGCACAGAGGGATGCTCGGCCAGCGCGATGGATGGAGCTGCTGATAACGGACACTTGGATATCGTTCAGTTCCTTCACGTGAATCGTACCGAGGGTTGCACTCAGCGAGCAATGAACGGGGCTGCCAGACATGGGCACCTTGAAATCGTGCAGTGGTTGCATGAGAATCGCTCGGAAGGCTGCACCTCGGACGCCATGGACGATGCTGCCAGGAACGGACACGTGGAAGTTATGCGCTTTCTGTACACGAATTGTGGGCAAACCGGCACCATGCGCGCATTGGACGCGGCTGCTGCTAGAGGGGATTTCGCAATGCTGGAATGGCTCCGCTCCATTTACAGCGACGATGTTGAGGAATGGCCGATACACGCAGGACTTGCGGCGATTACGACTGATCGCGTGGAGGTGTTGCATTGGCTGCTGAAAAGCTTCAGAGGTTCTACGCAGTTGGATCTGCGACTTCTCCACAATGCTGCGCATTACCACAACCGGGCACACATGCTGGCATTCCTCGACGGCAAGTGGTCGATTTGAATCATTCCAAAAGTCGCTGGGAACTCGGGCGAAATCGGACGGAGGAGAAAACAGTATTTTCAGACGCTGTTGCGTGCGCGTTTGGTTGTTTGCACTGTTCGAAATAGCTGCAACCCGATCTTATGTTCATAATCTCGGCCCTCGCTTTATGTTGGTGTGGCATGGTTTTCGTGACGACAGCAGGTACACATGTGAATCACCAAAGCTTCCCAAAATGAATTAGGTATGGTTGTTGTTATCAGAGAAACTCACTTCTGTATGCGAGATACCCACGATCTAGAAGTCATCTTTTGCTTTCTACTGAGTTGTATGAAGACGATGGATGGCCTTGGCTCGAGATCCGCGTCAATTACGCGTTGCCCTAAAAGTTGGCATCGATTGCAAACTCAAAATAGTACTGGGGTTGCTCTTCCGGAACTTGAGTTTGAAAATAACGAGCCATGATAAGACTACAAGCACTCATTGTGCCAGGTACCAATGTTATCGCTATTGTGCCAGCGAGGGCTATTCCGATTCTAGCGGTGGTCGACGTTAAACGCTTCCTCTCTTACCTGCAGGGGGTGGAGTTCATGACGACCAGGAAGATTATCCCGCTGGATGAAGGGAGAGAGACAATGGCCGGCCCGGACGACTATGCTACTACCCAACAGTATTCCGATGAAAGCCTACCAATTCAAAGTGTCCCAGGAGCAGTGCCGGCCACCCCTCCCGAAGCCCAAGAGACTCAGCGTGAGAAGGTCTCGGAACCTCCTTTATCCCACCACACGCCCCGGACTTCAGCGCGAGTGAGCTTCGATGCAACCGCAGTCGAGAAACCCGTCAGAAGACGCACGATGCGCCAGAGAACTGCCTCGAAGTTGGCGTCGGCAGTGTCAATGCAAACTCTGATAGCGCCACCTCCCTCCAAAGCCGAGCTACTGGCCAAGCAAAACCAAGCCATTGCCAGTATCAAGCATCCATCCATGCACATCACGAGGGTGGAGAAGGTTGCGTATGAAATCGACCAATACATCTCGACACGTAGGGGGCAGATATTCACGCTGACAGTGGTGGGAGTTATCTTGATGGCGATCGGAGGGATTTTTCTGAAAGCGGTGCAGCCGGCGGCGGAGTTTAGAGAAACGGTTTGGGAGTCGTGGACGTACATGGCGGACCCGGGGTCTCATACGTCTCTGGCTAATGACGTACGTATTGGGTTTGCTCATACTACGAGTGCATACTACGAGTGCATGCACCTGGTGTCTGACTGTTTGTGTTTTAATACTTTGGCAGGGCTTGCGCGTTGTTGGAGTTCTGACGACTTTGGTGGGCATTCTCTACTTCTCCGTGGTAATGGGGTTTGTCGTTGATGGAATTCGAGCGAAGCTTGACACCCTGAAAAAGGGCAAGTCCATTGTCGCCGAAGAAAACCACACGGTGAGTGGATCTGCCACGCTTGTTTACCAACCTCAGGATGTCAATATAACCAACAACTCGTGATTTTCGGGTCGTAGCTTCTACTCGGATGGACCGAAAAGTCCGTCTCCCTAATCCGCCAAATCTGTCTGGCGAATGCAAGCGAAAACGGTGGTGTAATTGTCGTTCTTGCTGAGATGGACAAAGAGGAACTCGAAGCGGAGCTGGAGTCTCAGATGCGCAAAGAGGAGCTTCGAGGAACGCGCGTTATCTTCCGCACGGGCACACCACTCCTATCTGTGGACTTGCTAAAAGCGTCGGCCCATCGAGCGAAAAGCATCGTCATCATGGCAAACTCCACGGGCGATGCGGATCGATCTGACGCTGCGGTATTGCGCACCGTTCTCAGCCTCAAGACTCTACCCGAGGTAAATTCCCTGTCCCCCTGCTACTTGTCAATCTATGATCGCTAACACTCATTCAACATGACTCAGCTGGCTGGCCACATCGTAGCTGAGTTGCGCGACATCGACAATGACCCTTTGGTTCGACTTGTCGGAGGAAAAGAGGTCGAGATCCTAGTGTCCCACGACATTATCGGTCGTCTGGTGCTCATGTCTGCTCGATCTCCTGGCCTCGCAAGGGTATATTCGTCCCTCTTAGGCTTCGAGGGCAACGAATTCTACTTTAAAGAGTGGCCGGAATGTATCGGCGTAGCTTTCGGTGGGCTCACCGAGCGCTTTCCGAATGCGATTCCACTCGGTATCAAACGGAAGAATGGCGAGGTATTTATCTGCCCCGGCGGGGATCTCATCTTAGAAAAGGGAGATCAAGTTTTGGTTTTGGCGGAGGACGACGACACATACAAGGCGTGTCCACCAGTGTCGATTGAAGTGGGGAAAGTGCCTCCACCACCGGCAAAAATGCCCACGAGTGAGCGGATTCTGATGTGTGGCTGGCGTCGAGACGTTCGCGATATGATCCAGTTATTGGACGCGATTGTGGAGCCCGGAACCGAGTTGCACATCATCTGCGAGGAGCCGATTCATTTACGTAACAAACTCCTGCTCGAAGGAGGACTCACGGTGGATAACCTCAAGAACATTAAACTCGTGCACTACGTTGGCAACACGGCGATCCGCCGACAGTTGGAAAAGTTGCCGTGGCACTCGTTCACGTCCATTATGATCCTGTCGGACCAGTCCCGGGAGCTGGACATCATGAACTCGGATTCGCACTCACTGGCCTCGTTGCTGCTGATCCGCGACCTCCAAGCGCGTAGTTCCAGTCGCAACAGCGTCATCCAAGGAGCCCCCGGCTACTGCAAGTGCATCAGCGAGATTCTGGATCCACGTACACAACGCACGATCTCCACGAGCGCCACGATCCTCACCCTGTCGGAGTTTATCCAGTCGAACGAGCTGGTGAGTTGCATCCTTGCTATGATCTCCGAGAGTCGGGATGTCCGTGTGGTCCTCGATGAACTGCTGGGCCCCCAAGGCGCATTCTTTGAGGTGGAACCTTCATCTCTTTATTGTGATCCGAACGAGAGGATTTCGTTCTGGCAGTTGGCAAAGCGCGCGATGGTGAGGGGGGATATTCTATGTGGCTATCAAGTTCGAGGTACAGACGACACTGTGCTAAACCCCGGAGCGAAGAACCAAGCCCGATCATGGATTAATGTGGACATGATCGTCATCCGCAACGAAGACGATGGATTCGCAGCTCACGAGTCCTCGTTCGTACCGGTGAACTCGGAGGACTTTGAACGTACAACGCGCAGTCGGCAGATGAAGGCGACGTATTCCAGACAGCGGCTGCTGGACGCCATCGCGCAGGAGTCGGATCTCAACAGCTTCACAGGGTTGGGAGGCGACGCTGATAGATCTACGATTATGCGGGCGCTGTATTCTTTCGACTCGGAGGAGGATGACATTGGTGTTAGTGCCGCTAGCAGCATGACGGACGTGCTACCGGCACAAACGCAACAAGTGAGCGTGCGAGCGCTGGTTGCCGCGGCACGAATCCTCGCAGATGCACTAGAACAGGCCAACATCACCCACATAAAGAATGCCTGAACCTTTTCAAACCTATGGAATCCTTTTGAAACGAGATCTTACTGTACAGCAGGATGGTGATAACCCGTTTGTTCGTCCTTGGGTAGGCTACGACACTCCCACCGTTTTACTACAGCAGGTAGACCAATATGGGCCAGAGGTGGGGATATTGCCGTCCACGCGACACTGTACAGCATCGGAAACCGAAACACACTGTCGAACTCGTGTTTCTATTCGAGAGCTCGGTGCTAACTCGTTGAACGATGCGAACACTCCAAGAATGCAGGATAATGACCACGATGACAGCCTCACTAGAAGTTTGTTCGCTGGTCTACCATGATCATTCACCAATTCTTGCGATGCTAACTTCACTTGCTTGGGCCCCTTTTCGTCATTGCAATATCGCCCGACTGTTAGCTGGCTAACTTAGGTGTTTCGACTTGACTTCCGCCTATAATTGAACCGGGTAGCATCGCAATCGTCGCTTCTTGCCATTGTGCGCCTCCTCATCTTCCGACTTGCACGGCCGGGCTGCTGCTATTTAACTGACCGTCCCATGAAGATATGAGCGCGCAGAAGGTCATCCCGGGTCTTGAGGAGGTCATGGCCGAGGCACCGCCGGATGTCGAAGTGGCGCGGCCTCCACCCTCCAGTCAGTCTGTGCTGCCTCCAGTGCAGCGGAAGTCCGTCATGCCCAGTCAGCCGAGCAAGTCGCAGATGCTGGCGAGGATGCCGACGAGCAGAGCCGAACTCCTGGCCAAGCAGAACAAGGCAATCGCCAAGCTCAAGGTCCCGCCCAAGAAAATCACCCACTCCGAGTGGATCGCGTACCAGATCGACCAGTACATTTCGACGCGGAGAGGGCAGATTGCCACCTTGTCGCTGCTAGGAGGACTGCTTATCATGATCGGGGCGATTTTTCTCAAGACTGTGCATGCGACGATGGCATTCCCGGAGATTATCTGGGAGTCCTGGACGTTTCTGGCCGATCCCGGAACTCACACGGGCTTGACCGACGATGTAAGGTTGGAATGGGTTTGAAATTTACATGAAAGCCACGGAAACTTACCAATTTTATCGTTTGCAGGGCGTGCGCGTTATTGGAGTGCTGACGACGTTGGTGGGCATCTTGTACTTCTCCGTGATCATGGGTTTCGTGGTTGACGGGATTCGCGACAAGATGGACATGCTCAAGAAGGGCAAGTCGAATGTTGCCGAAGAAAAGCACACGGTAAGCACGTGCAAACGGACTGTTGTTACTACTGGTAAGCTCACACGTTTTGTTCTCTCTGTTGTACAGTTGCTTCTGGGCTGGTCCGACAAGTCAATTTCACTGATCCGACAGATCTGCTTGGCGAACGCAAGCGAGAACGGCGGAGTGATCGTCGTCCTAGCTGAAATCGACAAAGAGGAGCTGGAGGCGGAGCTCGAGTCACAAATGAGGAAGGAGGAGCTTCGAGGCACGCGCGTTATTTTCCGCACAGGAACGCCATTATTGTCCGTGGACTTGCTGAAAGTATCCGCTCACCGAGCGCGGAGTATCATCATCATGGCAAACTCGACGGGAGATGCAGATCGGTCCGACGCCGCAATTCTCCGCACAGTATTGAGCCTCAAGACACTCCCGGAGGTACCGTATTAAATTAAAACTCCGCGTGTCACGAAATCCTGCTGTACTAATCTTGTGTTTGCTGACCTGGTGCCAGTTATCAGGTCACATCGTCGCTGAGTTACGTGATATTGACAATGATCCGCTGCTTCGGCTCGTTGGAGGAGATGATGTGGAAATTCTGGTATCGCACGATGTGATCGGACGTCTAGTGCTGATGTCTGCCCGCTCGCCTGGTCTCGCTCGAGTGTATTCGGCTCTATTGGGTTTTGAAGGAAACGAATTCTACTTCAAGGAGTGGCCTGAGTGCATCGGAGTCCCGTTTAGTGAACTGGCAGAACGATTCCCGAATGCGACGCCACTCGGCCTGAAAAGGAAAAGTGGAAAAGTATTAATTTGTCCGAGTGCAAATATGAGAGTGGAGGAAGGAGACCAGATTTTAGTGTTAGCGGAAGACGACGACACGTACAAGGCGTGTCCTCCAGCATCGGTTGAAGTGGGAAAAGTGCCTGTTCCACCCCCAAAACCCCTGACAAGCGAGCGTATTCTCATGTGTGGATGGCGTCGAGATATTCGCGATATGATCCAGTTGCTTGACGCTGTCGTACGCCCCGGAACTGAGCTGCATATGATTTGTGAGGAACCCATCCACCTACGCAACAAGAGTTTGCTCGACAGCGGCTTGGATATCACTACGCTCAGGCACTTGACGTTGGTACATCACATTGGTAATACGGCTATCCGCAGACAGTTAGAGAAGTTGCCGTGGAGCACGTTCACCTCGATCATGATATTGTCCGACCAGTCGCGAGAAATGGACATTATGCACTCGGACTCGCACTCATTAGCGTCATTACTGCTAATTCGTGACCTACAAGCTCGAAGTCTGAAGCAAACCCATGGCCAGTCGCCCGAATCCGTTCCAGACTACTGCAAATGCATCAGCGAGATTCTCGACCCGCGGACACAACGTACCATTTCCACTAGCGCAACAATCCTCAAACTCTCCGAGTTTATCCAGTCGAATGAGCTTGTCAGTTGCATTCTGGCTATGATCTCCGAGAGTCGAGACGTGCGCGTAATACTGGACGAATTGCTAGGACCCCACGGAGCGTACTTTGAGGTAGAACCTTCCTCTCGGTACTGCGAGAGGATCGAGAAAGTTTCCTTCTGGCAGTTGGCGAAGCGTGCCATGACTCGAGGCGACATTCTCTGCGGGTTTCAGGTTCGCGGCGAGGAGAGCACGATTCTGAACCCGGAAGGCAAAGACGTACCTCGATTATGGAGCAACGTGGACATGATTGTGGTCCGCAATGCCAAGACGACGATAAACACACGAAGATCGTCGCTTGCTGCCGTGAATGCCGAGGACTTCGAGCGCACGACCAAGAGCCGGCAAGTGAAGGACCAGATCTCTCGACAGCGGCTCCTGTCGGCAATAATTCAAGACGCCGACCACGGCGGGAAAACCTCTGGCAATGATATGGACCGAACGGCAATTGTACGGGCATTATCCACATTTGCCGAGGAGGAGGAGACCGGCACTGGAGGCTTTGCCGCCCACCCGGCCTCGTTCACGTTTGGCCAGAAGCGGCAAACCAGCGTCCGCGGTCTCATCGCTGCCGCTCGGATGCTTGCAGACGCACTGGAACACGCCGAGAACAGCAAAAGTATGTGCAGCGAGACGTGCGACGACGTCGAAGAGGCCGTGTCCGCGTTTATAAGCTCCGACAACACGTAGAACATACCGTTTCGGCTTCAACTTGTATGTAGCCATGACGACATGGCTACAGCTACTCGTACTTAGTGTATCGCTACACCAAAATAATGGGTAGTGTGTACCACACATTACGCAAATGTGTTTTCCACTTGAGTTGAGTATGCTGGAATGTTCGAGAAAACTTCCGCAAAGTACCAGATCTGTGCGGCTTCGTCTCGCCGCTAGCCTTTGGCTTGGGCACACAAAGTGGAATTTTGACAAGGGCTCGCGGCTTCCAGGGGGGTACAGTCCATCGACTCCAGGGGCAGGTTTAGGTAGCCATCATGACGGACGCGACCGCCGAGGAGTTCAAGGCGCAGGGCAACGAGCTGTACAAGCGCGGCGACTACCAGCGCGCCATCGACAAGTACACGCAGGCCATCGACGCCGCCCCCACGGTCGTGGCCTACTACGGCAACCGCGCGGCCGCCTCCTTCATGCTGGGCAAGCACAAGGACGTGGTCACGGACTGTAACCGGGCCGTTGTGTTCGACCCCATGTACATCAAGGGTTACGTTCGCAAGGCCAAGGCGCAGCTGGCTCTGGTACGTGTGTGTTGCAGGCAAAAAAGAAAATATTGGCATGGTTATGCCAATATTTTTTTTTGCATTATTGGCACTTTCTGCCATGTCGAGGTTAAGGTAGTGTTAACCGTGAGGATGATGGATGTTGTTGTTTTTTTCTTATTAGGGCGACAATGACGCCACCATGAAGACGTACCAGGCGGGACTCATGCGCGACCCGAACAACGCCACGCTGCTGAACGAGAAGCGCACGCTCGAGATGGCGCTGGACAAGCTGCAGCGCGGCAAGGAGCACCTCGCGGCGGTACGTTTTGCTGCAAGATACATATTTTGTTATGACAATAATTATTGTCATATCATAAAACATCTCGGTTAGGCTAGTGCTAACCACAGGACGACGGCAACACTAACTGAAATGCAATATTGTCACTTTCTTCGTATTATTGCAGGGCCGCTACTCGCAGGCGGTGAACGTGCTGGACGGCGCGGCTCAGGTGTGCACGGGCTCCAGTCAGATCAAGCTGCTGCGCGGCGAGGCGCTGATCGGCGCCGAGCGCTACGACGAGGCCTTCGCCGTGCTCACGCAGCTCATGCGCACGGACTCGAGCTCGCCGGAGCTTCTGTTCCTGCGCGCGCGCTGCCTGTACTTCCAGGGCGAGTTCCCGAGCGCCATCAAGCACCTGCAGCAGGCGCTGCGCTCGGACCCGGACAACAGCAAGTGCATGAAGGAGATCAAGCGCATCCGCAGCCTCGAGAGCAGCAAGGAGGACGCCAACAACGCCTTCAAGGCCGGCAAGATGGCCGAGGCCGCCGAGATGTACACGCAGTGCCTGACCATCGACCCGCAGAACAAGGCCTTCAACTCGAAGATCCACTGCAACCGCGCCAACGCGCTGTCCCGGCTCAACCGCCACGAGGAGGCCATCAAGGACTGCGACAAGGCCATCTACTACGACCACGGCTACGCCAAGGCGTACCTGCGCAAGGCGGCGTGTCTGAAGGCGCTCGGAGGCCTGGAGAACCTGGAGCAGGCGCTGCGCGTGTACGACCAGGCGTCCAAGCTCGTGGGCGACGACGCCCAGCGCGACATCCAGAACAGCATCCGCCAGACGAAGCTGGACATCAAGAAGGCCAAGCGCAAGGACTACTACAAGATCCTCAACGTGTCGCAGAGCGCCACCGAGGCCGAGATCAAGAAGGCGTACAAGCGGTTGGCGCTCAAGTTCCACCCGGACCGTCACGCCGGCAAGTCGGACGAGCAGAAGGCCGAGGCCGAGGCGGCGTTCAAGGACATTGGCGAGGCCTACGCTGTGCTATCAGACGCGCAGAAGCGGCAGCGCTACGACTCGGGCGTGGATCTCGAGGACCTCGACAGCGACTTCGGCGGAGGTGGCATGGGCGGCGGCATGGGCGGCGTCGACCCCTCGCAGATCTTCCAGGTATGTACGCGCAGAATCGCTGGCCGTGATCTATTGCAGTGGTGGGCGATTTACTCACCCGATTCTTGTTGCTTCTTGTGTGTAGATGTTCTTCGGCGGCGGCGGCGGCATGGGAGGCATGGGAGGAATGGGAGGCATGGGAGGAATGGGCGGCATGGGTGGCATGGGAGGAATGGGTGGCATGGGAGGCATGGGCGGTCAGCGATACCACTTTGGCTAGAGAGACAACACGGAGTTGCAAGTTGGTTGTGTGCCCGCTCGCGTGTACCGGTAGTGGTTTGTTCGGATACAGACAAGAGACAGACAGGCAGCAGACAGGAAGTTTAAGCCGGCGATATTTACTCCTCGCCGCATTTGACGATAATAACTGGTTCGTACATGCAGCGCGCGCATCGGAACTTGCGCTCACCTTAATTCTTTCAAAGCACGGGCTGTAGAAACGTATATTTAGAGTTTTTTTGGTCATTCAAACGTTTATCAACAAAACGGGCAGTGGCTACACCGTATTATGTGTAGTTGGTGTGCAGCTCATTTGGGTTTTGTATGAAGGGGCACGGCGGAAACAGGTCCGTAAAACTCACAAGGGACAGCGTCGGGTTTGTGAATGTGGCCAAATTTAGCTCGAGCATACCCAGTTAATTCCTCGTGTGTAGCCATAGCAATCAACGGGATTTCTCTCAAGTAAGTTTAGGTCTGAAACAGATAATGTGTGAAGAAGCTGCTAGAAATGAAAATACATGCAAAGCAACGGTACTGTGATTTTTCGCGAAGGGTCGCGAAGTATCCACTGAGCGTCTGTTTAAGTTGACACTAGGCGCCTTTTGCGCCAATGGAGTCAGAGGCCTATTTACGGGGGCCTTGCAGCGGCAAGCTCAAGTGCCGCGGGATCACTTGAGTTCAGTATGAGGTTTGAATGAGCTTCAACCGTTATCTTCAACTTCAATTGAACTTTACCGGTAGGTTTCTAAAATCTAAAGCGTTTCTAAGGTGCGGCACATCGTTGTGTGTAAGACACGAAATCGAGGTCGCTGGTGTTTAGGCAGATTGGAGGTGCGGTGCAGAACGCTCGTTGTGTATGGATGGAGCTACTCACGTTAACAGTGCAATAACTATATTAGCACTACACGAACGCTGTGCGTTTGTGAAGGATTCACGTAATATCGCTATTGTACTATGGACTGTACGGATTGCTTTAATAGGGTACAATAGCTATCGGTAGTGCGGCACATCGTTGTGTATAAGACACGAAATCGAGGTCGCTGACGGGGACACGTAATGTTGATATTTACTACGCAGTGAACAGAACTTCGCTATTATGGTAGTCTTGTCTTCACATTCGCAGCATTACCATAGCTAGCAAAACGGCATTCGAACCGACAGCAAGTTGGATCTGATCTCCCAGCACGTCGAGTTTCCGCGCACGAGAACAGTCGGTTCTTCATCATCAACGCTTAGGTAGAGTGCCGTCTTTACCTACTACGATGGAGTGTGAAACTATGGTTCTCATGCAAACGTTGTTTTCTATCTCCCGCTGCCACAGCTACCGTCATATGTCCATTAACTAGTTATTAGGCTAAGGAGAGCCTTCTGCCACTAGCAAATGATACAAATACGTCGTATTGTAAAAAGTTACATGCACTACATGTCATGTAGTAGTACGCCCTTTTGCGCTCGAGGGCCAGATTGCTGTCAGGTGCCCGCGTATGCCACCCGAAAATGGATATTTACCACAGCACTATTCGACATGTAATTCCGAGAAAAAAGTGATGGAGCTGATAGGCGTATCCGACCAAGAACACTGCACGGACGACAAGGAACATATGTAGTTTTCGGACAGACAGCCATGGTTGTGCAAAATATTGGTTTCAGTTAACCGAGATGCACAGTAAAACGTATAGTGACCATACTTATCGTTTTCGAAAGTAAGATACTCTAGAAATTGAGGTAACTTACTCAGACTAAGTTCGAACTAGATCGAGCAACAGGGATGCCGTTCTGGAGGAGGGAGAGAGCTTAGCATCATCTTCGCACCGAAGGCATTGATAGCATCCAAAAACTTTTTTTTTACTGACGTCGCGCTAGAAGCCGGATCGCAAACACCAATGAGCTCACTATGCCTCCAAGTATGTATTCTTCACTCGCGAGTTTGAATGCAGATGCGGTGTTCAAAGTGTGAAATTCGCTACCCAGCAAGCAGCGCTATAAATCTGTCGTTTGGCTGCTCGGCACGATGACACTTAGGTAGCCTGATCGACATGCATCCTCATCTACAATAGCGGTTATTTGCAGACGGTAAACTAAAGTAGACTTCCAGTATCTAGTATTTACACGACATCTCACCCGGCAGGCACAGGAGATGCCTGTGAATAGTACAATCGTGACAATAGTAACAGGAATGCGGCACATAAGTACTTGGCTAATAGTCAAGTACTATTAACCAGTACTAAGTACATGGCCAAGTTGGCTATGATGTCTATCCGACGATGTTGTCAATCATCTTATCTGCGTTTTTCGAATAAAAGTTTTGTTTTTTAGAATACGAACTGTCTTAACGTTTTAAATACAAGATAGTTCGTATTGGTGAATTAAGCTAATGCTACATGTAGCTTCGAACTGCGAAAACCCCCGCGTTCACCACCCGGGTCCCCAATACTACCAATACTACTGCACATGTTGTATGTACTCTGTGAAGCTCGTGTATCTACATGAGAGCTCCTGGTAGTGACGATGCTCGGTCTTCGTATCTATTCTATCGGTAGTGAGCGATTGCGAGGAGTGTACATGTAGGTAAAGCATTTGGGCTTAGCGACCTGCATTCCAGTGAACGAGTTCGTTGCCGCAAATAGGAGCTAATTGTTGTTTTGCTGAGTCCGGTCCAACCCCCAGGATGGAACAAGCGATTGAGTCGCTACAGATAATGAAGACTCCATCATGCAGCCCAACTAGTGTTGTTAGTTGTTTATTGATTCAATGACCTGGAAGGGTTAATTAAAGTGAGACTCTGATTTTGCTTCTTCCCTTAACTACAAAACATGGTCATGGTCATGATGGATATATTGGATCTATATAGGGCGGAGGCATCGGCCTGTAGTAGAGGCTCACCCCCCCCCCCCCAGGCAGCGACAACGAGAGCGTGGGTCCAACCACGAGGGGTGCACTCGTGGCGCTGTGACCGGACCCACCGCGTAACATATACAATTTTCAGTAGGCTGAAAGATCTCGTGCGCGAAGAGACCTCGGCAGAGGACTCGAGGCGCGCTACTGTCCAAAGTTCACTTGTCCTCGCTTCAACTGCGATGTGGCGCACACATCCTGAAGTACGTACGTGTCTCTCGCACCCCCTTGTCCCCATCCAACCGTTTGCACCGCAATTGAGACCGTCACCTGATAACATTCCTCTTCATCTCTCGTCCGTAGTCATGGCAGGCAACACCAACGCCGACTCGCAGAAGCGACTGCGTACCAACGAGGCCGGCGCGTCCACCGACGCGTCCGACGCGCAATGGGTCAATGAGTACAAAGGCTGCACTCTACCCGAAGCCAACTGCGCCATTGAGCGCATTCCAGTGGCCAGCGTCACGCCCGAGCAGTTCTTCGCCAAGTTCGTGTGCACGCGCACGCCCGTGGTGCTCACTGGTTTCCTGCAGGACGAGGACTTCATCGCCCCCAGCAAGTGGTCGACCTCGGACGACCGACTCATTGAGCTGGCGGGAGACACGAAGCTCACCGTCGAGCGTCGTGGAGATGTCAAGGAGAAGTTCGGCAAGGGAATCGCAGTGGAGATGCCGTTCCGCGACCTGCTTAAGCTGATCGAGTCGGGGGATGAGATGCACTACTTGACCACGCAGGAGGTGGCCTTTGAGGAGGACGGACGCCCCGAGATCATGGCTCCGTTCATGAAGAAGCTGCAGCAGGACTTCCCCGTGCGCCCCAAGCTCATGGGCCACCTGATCCCGCAGAACATCAACATGTGGATGGGCAACAACAAGCACGGATCGTCCACGGGGCTGCACCACGACCACCACGACAACCTGTACATCTTGATGCGCGGCAAGAAGCGCTTCCGACTGTACTCGCCTGGAGACGCGGACAAGATGTATGTGCGTGGGCGCATCGCGCGCGTGCACGCCAATGGACTGATCAACTATGTGGGCAAGGAGACGACTCCGTACGGAGCGGAACCTGCGGCGGAGCGTGAAGCGCTTGCGGTCATTGAGAAGAACGAGGCGGAGAAGGAGTTGGCCGAGGCGGAGCAGGCCGTGGAGGCGGGTGAACCTGGAGCGGAGGCGCGGCTTGAAGCGGCCGAGGGGAGACTGGAGAAGGCCATGTTCGGGGTGCTCCAGGCGGACAACAGTGACGGAGAAGGGGACGAGGAGTATGAGGACGGAGCTTTTCACTTTGAGGACAGTGAGGCTGAAGGAGACGATGAGAGCGAGAATGGAGAGCTGGATGAGTTGGCGCTGGACCCTGAAGAAGAGGAGAAGATGAAGAAGGCGGAGAAGCGCGATGTCGGTCAGACGGAGATCACGTACCCCGTGAGCTTCAGTCAGGTGGACACGTTCCGGTTGCGGGGTAGTGAGGAGGAGCGGAAGGAGCTGTACAAGGAGTTCCCCAAGTTCACTGAGGCCAAGGCGGCCTTCTGTGACTTGGAGGTGGGCGACATGCTCTTCTTGCCTGCGTCCTGGTTCCACGAAGTTGAGTCGTTCGGATCGGCGCAGGGTAATGGCCACTTGGCGCTCAACTACTGGTACCAACCTCCGGACCAGCTTACACCAGAGAAGTTCACCTCGCCGTATTCATCGCCCTTTTGGGAACGGGATTGGGAACAGCGCTTTGCGATCGAAATGCTAAGTAAGATCTGCCACTAGCTGCTAATCAATGCTGCGAAATACACTTTAGGAACTTCGCCTTCTCGCACTTTTGTTCTCTTATTGAGTATTATTTGAAATTATTCGAAAGCAGAAGGCTTGTTCGGTATCGAGATCGACGAAGATAACCTTCTCGTCCCGGCGAAAGAAAATAAAGGTAACCTTGGCAACTAACATGTACTGTAAATCGCCTGCTGCTAATGCAATTCTGGTGCCTTCACTGCAGACTGGGGAGATTTGGCCCGATTTCGTCGCCCACAGAAAGTCTCTTGACAAAGTCGGAGCCGAGCTCCGAGGCGGTGTAACGTTGATATACCGGATCGACATCCATTTCTTCCTGCACTGGTTCGTCAGTGTCCTGCTGCAATTCCACAACGATGGGGTCGTCTTCGGATAAGCCAAGGGCCTCAATCGTTGCACCTCTCTTCAAAAGGGTCTCCTTTTGGAAAACTGTTGAACGCCTCGTTGTTCTTGTACGCCACCAGGTTGCCCACTACGCAGTCAGGAAAACGCATCTTGTTCTTGGCGTAAACCACATTCAAGAAGCCTTCGACTTCGTTCGCCGATTCAACTGTCTCACTCTGGAAGGGGCTTCCGTCGATCACCAACTGGTGCCAGACGTATCTCTTCGGCACAAGAACCAGCAATGGCGTCTCCAAGCTCAAGCCAAGCTCCTGAATGGAGTCTCCAAGTTTCAGATCATGCTTCAGTTTGAACTTCTCCTGGCTCTCGAAGACACAAAGTGTACAGCCATCGACGTCTACGAGAAGATTGTGCTTGTGCTTCTTGTACACAGCCTGTAGGAGGCCATCGGCATCCTGGACGTCCTCCTCCAGTGATGTCGCGCGACTTCCCTTGAACGGAGCCCCCGTTGCGTCCACCATCCTAACCCAGGTCCGGCGCATTGTCACTTCTTCGGGTACGTGCGAGTGGGCGTTTCTCGAGCTCTGTTCTTCCTGAAAAGCTGGGTCCTGGAACGGCTTAGGTACGACACATATTGATTGCCACTTCTTCCACGCTTTCTAGATACTGTAACTACCGGTAGCCGAGCGCCGCCGCTACGCGGCGGTAAGCATTACACTATTGGGTCTGCAAGCGCCCCCGTTCTGATCGCTGCACTACTCTCAAAGCCTTGATGGCCCATCAAGGCTTCGCCCAACTTACCTAACTTTGAGAGTACCGCAGCGAGCCGACGAGGCGAGCGGCTTGCACATCAATGATAGCGAGGCTATCCTACTTGTAAAGTCCACCAATGAAAGTGCTAGATTACAACATTTTTATCCAATGATTGGTCTTTGTTGCGAATTTGTACTGATTCCCACGGTTGGCCGCTAGGTAGTGTGCATATTGCGATGTGGGTCGTTCGTCCCGTGATGGCAGTGAGTGCCGGAGGTTTTCCCACAGTAGTGGAATTGTCCTAAGGAGGTTGTCCACTACATACTAATTAGGAGTACGACTACACTGTGAGGCAAGATACACTAAGTACGAGCGAGAAGCTCAGTCAAGAAATATTGTGCTTTGCATCCAGTTTGCCCTCCTATTTAGTGCACTAACTAGTGTTCGTACTTAACGGTAAATCATAGTGGCTTTGAATGTGAGCTGCTCGAATCGTGCTTCGAAACCGATTTGCAGGCCTCCCTAATTGAGGGAAACTCCTCGATTCCCGAAATTAAGCTAATTGAGGGATGACAGGGCATTTTAAAATAGGTATGGTGAGGGATGGTTTTCCGTATACTAAAATCAAGATAATATATTGTGACCTGTGGTATTGATTATGCTACTTAATAGTTCCGACTCGCAATACCTCAGTGTGAACCGATATCCATTGCACTATCGAGCTCTACCGCGGCAGCATTTAAATCAAGCTGTCTCCAGCGTCCTACTGACATGGTTAAGCGTCTGAAAGCGATGCCTAGCACACTTTCTTTCAGGCTTGTGATACTATCCGTGTGCTTTACCGCGGTAAGGATCGCGTAAATTAACTCGAGTGTGGTGGTAATTATTTTATCGGAATGGACTACATGCTTCTGATTCTTGGATTTAAATTCGTTGATGCAACTTCCGGAAAGCAAATACTTCGGAGACCCCCGATCTCATCTAAGATGCAGTGGGAGTTGACCATAATGGACGAACTGAAACGGGTCTGAAGCTTGTTTTTAAGCTGGTATGCGATTCAAATTGCTACATAAGCCGCATCCCGACGCTATATTTCCATGTCGGGCGATGATATTCCACAGTAAGTTGCTGAGCAGGGGTAAAAACTCAGATTTTCATATATTTTTGCGAGGGATAAGCGGGCGTCTTAATATAGGTATTACGAGGGAAATAGGGCCAATTTCCCTCAATTAGGGAGGCCTGCCGATTTGGCTCAGAAATGGCACTTTCTAAAAGTGCCATAAGGATGCTAATCCGTACTGGTTGTGCTAGATCATGCAGGAGATAGCGCATGTGCACTATCCATACTTAGTGCTCATTGACCATCCACGACTTACAGCAATTCGGACTCGAGTACGATTTATTGATAATTCGTGCTCGATAAGTCGTACGAGTTACAGTCTGAAGTGCCAAAAACTTTGCAAAGCACAATACACACACGCCCCACAGGCAGTTGTTGCTGCCTGCAGAACACCTCATTCCTCGTGCTACTAGTGAGCTTCCTGACTGCGTGAAACTGCAGTTCTCAACAGGTTATGAGCCCAAGACTGCGCTTGCTGGGGAGCTCACGCATGAAGTCAAGCTGGGGGAGCTTCGGCCGGCAAGAAGTCGAGGAGAACGAGTATGAAGTGAAGAGCGTCGATGAGAAGACGCGTTTAAGTCGCGCGGGTCTATGGTCTTGTGACTACTGTAAAGCTGAGCGCTGGCGACTGTCACATGGAGAGTTATTTGAAGTTGCAGCGGCGCTGAACAAGGATGAAGGCAACTCTTCATGTACGGCATCGTCGAGATGAAGCCGTGCGTGAAGTGCACTTGGTGGGATGAAGTTGAAGACGGAGCCATTGTATTGGCAACAGCGAGGTCGAGTGAAGTGCGTTAGCAGGTGATATTCGTAGCGGTGGGCAATGCAAGTCTCAAGGAGAAGCTGACTCGAAAGACGTAGAAGGTGGCGGTGCTGGTGCGCGGGACGAAGCGCACGCTGTCGTACGCGACTGGGTGGTAGCTATGAAGACCCGACGTCGGTCGGAGTAACTATAACGCGCGCGAGAGGAGGAAGTGGCTCGGCAGCGTCAAGCAGCAGCAGAAGAAGAACAATGCGCAACGGCGGCGTGGTCAGCTCAAGAAGGACAATAATTGAGAGAAGACTGCGGGGTGTGAGGTCCTGCGTCTCATGGTGGAGATGAGACCGCATGTCGAGGAGGAGGAGCCGCCGATGTCAGAACCGTGCGTTCGTGGAGTTCATGCAGACGTCTGGCGACCTCATGATGTTGCAGGAAACGACGAATTGCCGCCGCCATCGCCTGTCTAGCAAGTGGCCCTGGCTGAGAGCACGTACCATACGCTAGCGCAGTGGAAAGTGGTGATGGATTGAGGAGTGTCCAATGGTTATCCAGCGACTGAGCGGCAAGTGGAGAGGAGGCAACGACGTAGTGCCGAAACAAGGAGACTAAGTTGAACATGGCGGTGGTGTCGCCGTTGCTGGAGAAGAGGTACACGGGCGTCATCAAGAAGGCGTAGCTGACGAGCATCGTGTGCCTGAAGACCAAGAACGACTTTGTGCAGTCCGAAGAGCTCGCGATGCCGTGCGAGCTGGTACTTTAGAACAGGGCAACACAGTCGACCCAGGGCTGGTAAACCGCCAGGAAGACATCGTCGTGTCCAAGCCTCCGGTCGCAAGGAGATTCGTTTGAGTGTGGTGCTGGAGTTCGGGTTGGTGATCAACTGCCTGAAAAACTCGCTGATATTCGTGAGCGAGATGACGGATACGCTGGACGGTGGTTGTGGACGAGTCGTACGACTGCAGTATGACCGCATCCCATTAAGCATTACGTCGTAGAAGCGCGTGGTGGCCATGCATACCAGTGGCAAGTTGTGACTCGACGTCACGCTACCGAGTGAGATATCCCTGCCGTTGCACACGTACGTCGCATGAGCGCGTAGTGATAGCTAAGCTGGTGAATGTCGTCCAAAACGCGAGGAAGCGAAGAAAAAAAAAAGATGGACTTGATGAATCTCGTTTAGCGGTCCTATAGAGAAGTAGTGCAGATCGGTCGTTGCTGCACTGCTCTGCTGACACCAGATACGTGGACCCATTCAAGCGCATCATGTACCCAGTTGTGTAACCGCTGTGAAGAAGAATAATCTGCCAAGGTGTGGACTACAAGGTGGTGGTCGGCAGGCACTTGTCGAGTTAGACGAGTTGCACGAGCGGTGCAAGTTGTACCTGATGTACGCGCTGTAGTGGAGAGAGCTGTGACTCAAGCCGTACCAGTGAAGAGTGATGAATAAGAAAATCAGCTTGATTATCGTCGAGAAGCTGAAGGACTGCTATCTGTTGAAGTAGAGGGTGGATAGTATCGTGACGTCGGTCGGTGAGGACGCACAATAGCATTGTGCTGTCGCAATGGAGTACTTGCTCTCGTGAAAGGATTGGCCGACGCTTACTTGCAGAAGTAGCAGAAATGAGGCCAGCAGTAGAGGAAGCAGTACAGTCGATTTGTTGTGCTAGCGATGGCCGCTGCGTTGAAATTGAACGGCGTGGAGGTTGATGCAGACAATGTAATATGCAATGTTGACGAAGACTCAAAGTGATCGCAGGGCTCTGCTGCATGGTGAGCGTGAGCGCTAAGGCAAAGCGCCAAATTAAGAGAGATTTCGGAGTGCCAATTTTGTTTTGTCGCCCCGGCGTCATTTTTTGGCGCATAACGATGATTTTGGCACCCCAGCAGAAAGAGGACGGTTTCGACTATTTATGGATCTACAACTGATCAAAATCGTTTTGAAGGCGACACAAAACCAAGCAAGTTATGAAGACGTCTCGGATAGCAGGTGCGCCAGTTTAAGAGATATTTAAGCTTGAAGTTTGAATGCAAATGCTGGCGTCTCCGTTTATAAAAGGTTATTGACCAATCATAGCGCTTTGATTCAAGAATACTGCACTATTACTGGCTGAAAAGGTCTCTCTTAAACTGAGCACTCTCTCCTAAATTGGCGCTTTGCCTTAATCGCATTCACGCTATCACTGCGGCGAGCTCGATCACAAACAACATCTACCACCGGACCGCACCACTTCGTCGCCACTTGAAGCGATCTGGGCAGGTCTCCCAATTAGCTGTTCTTGTCCCCGCCAGATCCGAAACGGAACCTCCACTCGGCTCCACTTTATCGTTCGCTCGTGCGAGATACATCCACGGTCAAATCCAGGGGTCCAACATTCCAGTTTCGTAGCGCTTCACATAAGTCCTCATCACCTAGCAGACCATGTACTCTCTTGCCGGGGCCCGTTGATGAGAGCCACTGACAGCCACTGGTGGAACTACACTAACATCTCCGTTGTAGTCCGGTTTGCTCACGAACGGAGTGAGCTGTGCCGATAACCCGATAACCCTGCATTGCATGATGAGATGCGGGCCATTCTTATTGTGTGAGACGCGTGACCGAATCGGAAAGAAGAGTGAAGACAGACGAAATGAAGGTCTGTAGTTACAGTGTTCGGTTGATGGGCACAGGATGAACAGAGAGATGGCTGAAAAGATGAATGACCGGTCAGGTGGGGCAAGACGAGAGGTTGACCGGCCAGGAGGGGCTAATGGAAGCTCATGCCAGCGATGGATGCGTCATGAAGACGGCCAATGGTCTGGTGGAGGCCTTGAGTGTAGTGAGACTGTGGCGATAGCCACTACTTTTGAGACTGCGCATTTTCTTGCCAGACCTCACATGAATTGTTGTTCCAGACCTCACATGAATTGTTGTTGGCGTTGGTCGCGGACTCGTTAATCGAGCGGAAGGGCGCGGCTGGAGAAGACCGTCGAGGTGATCGTGGTGCTGCAGCAGTGAACGACGCTAAGTTCTCAAGCAAAATGAAGAAAATATAAAGTCGGAAATGCTGGACCCTCCAAGTTGCACGACTCAGTCAGCAAGACGGGACTCTCAAACTGGCAGTTAAGCAGATTTGGCCGTGCCAATGATGACCACCGGTAGGGTGAACGATGTAAGGCCAGACCACGAAAATGATGGAGATACGTGGGCAGGTGGGGCCACTTCAGAGAGCGACATGATCAATGACCCCAAGATCAGGTAGAAGTTGATGGTGCGTGGCACCAGTCGCATGAGCTGAGATAATATACGAAGGTGGTCTGAAGGCTCCAGGTCGAGGCGAGCAGTAAGTGCTTGGAGCTGTGGTGCTGTGGATGGTGTTAAGCGCTACCAGTGGTTTCGCTATGTGGTGAAGGTGTTGGCGTGCGACGCCATACCGTCAAAATTCCAACTGTCCGAACAAGGTGTCCAACCTGTACCGGTACTAAGGCAAAGCATTTTAGTGACATTTATTTCATTTTAATGACACCTCAACTGAATCCCCCCCATTCATTCATTCAGCTTCGGAGCCGGACACACAGCGGGCAGCGGCACCACGGACGAGTGCTCGGGCGTGGAGAGGGCCCCCGGGCCAGAAGTACCAAGAGCAAGACGGGCGTCGGCGGCGGGTGGGTGGACGGACAGCTGCGTGGCCTCGGGCGAGGTGATGGCGCTCGAGGCCGGCAGTTGCAGCAGCATCAGCAGCGAGACGAGTGAGCGCAGAGGTGGCGACGCATACCGCGGCTGGGGCTTGGGCGTGGTGAAGGCCACCGGGGCCAGCATCAGCAGCAGCAGTAGCAGCATCAAGACGAGTGTGCGTGGCGGATGAGACGCGTACCGCGGCTGGCCATTCGAGATGCAAGGTAACATTTATGAGCCGCTGCCGGGTGTGTATACTTTTCTAACGCCATGTTTTGTGCAGTGTTGTTTGCAGTATAGTGGCCTACAAGTGCAAGTAAATATCCGAAGAGGTTCACTCCATTATGCTGTTATATGAGGACTGAGGTATGCTCTGCAGTGAGGATGCTTTAACCCACCGGCGACCGTTATCCCGATTTTGCAGGGATAAGAAAAACCTCGGGTGAAAGTGCCGTTTCAAGCCATACGGCCGTGGCGACCTTTCGAGATCCCGCCGACTTGGTTCCGGCCAATCAAATCGCTTTGCGGATTTCGTGCGTGGTAGGCCGATTCGCGCGCGCGAACTCATTCGCGCCTCGATTGGGTGTCACGCGTGGTTTTACGTTTGAAAGTGCAACATGAGTGCCACATTTTAGCGCTTCAACCTAATGTAATTTTCTGAAAAATAGCGGGAGGTGGACCGCGCATTATTATAACCAGTAATGTGACGATAGCGTCGCTCATGTATTAGACGCTCACAGGCCCATACCTTTTGGTGCATGCATGCAAGGCTTGGTATGGGCTTGTCTTGGGTAGGCGTCGTGCTGTGGAGAATGCTATCCATACTCCCACCAAGTACTTTACACGTCAGCATGTGGGCATGAGGATCATAGTAGTTCCCAGAAGCATGGCAATTACGGAGCGATGAGACTAGTACATGGGATCACCGGGAAGACGTCACACATGCGTAGCATATTTCACGTGTATTCAGCTACCACAGCGGATTCTGCTTCGTTATCGGTAGCTCTGACGGCCTGTGCTCTCCAGCTCCTAATCCGGACTGCCATCGCTGCCTTGGTGCCCCCTCATGCTCTCCGAATCTCCTTCTAGCAACACGAGCGTCATTATGCGTGTAGCACTGACGGTCTTTAGCATCTTGCCTTGGCCAAGAAAATACTATTCGATAACTGGGCGATGTTTTAGATGGTCGTGGGTATCTCATACTCCCGCTGCCGTCGTCTACAAGTACACTACAGAGGGTGCTGCTACCGGTCTATGATATTGAACGTGCTGAAGGCAAATATGCTGCGCCAACAATGTCTCCCCAACGCGCTGCTGTAAATCCTATCTTCTCAGCGCGGGGTTCACCTGATCCTACTAACGCGGTACTTCGTCCATGGCAGGTTCTTTGAGATGACGTCTCGACATGAAGAAAATGGAGATGTGTTTACATTGGTTTCTGTAGGAGCTTTGTGAAGAAACGTTGAGACGTGACAGTATGTATCGGATTTTGTATGGTCAACCATGGCAATATGGCTTCGCGGTCTTGTCAACATTGACATGTTTGTATAGATTTTAGTATAGGGGTGTCATGGGTGATTCAGAGATGTCGACATCGACACGTTTATCTAGATTTTAGTATAGAACGTTTATGTCGTTATTGACTTCGATAACTCAGGATTGAGTGTTTATCTAGATTTTAGTATAGAACGTTTATGTCGTTATTGACTTCGATAACTCAGGATTGAGATGTTTGTATAGGTTTCAGTATAGCAATGCAAACGACTTGATGTATTGCTCCGTTAATCTAATGTAAGCTAAAACTATCATGAGCTCCGGTCGTCCGCCGATCTACGAGGGTCACTGGGAGCTACGACAGGCTGTCCATGTGGGGCTGGTCGAGGACCGCAAGAGCGTTGTACATGTCCGGCTTCTGAGAGACCGCGGCCATGCCGTCCACGCAAGGCTTCTAGAGGGGCGCGGCCGCGGGCCGGTTGGTCGCGCCGAACCTGTTGGGGTCGGTCCGCGAGCGTGCCGCCCGTGTCGG
>JAIKVE010000230.1:0-25478 GCA_024679115.1 Phytophthora pistaciae | reverse complement strand
CGGGAATCGAACCCGGGGCATCTCGTTGGCAACGAGATATTTTACCACTAAACCAACGGCGCTTGGCGCGATTGCCTCGGAATCCCCAATTTGTAGATACAGGTACGTACTGCAACACGTTTAAGTATTGCACATATATCCTAAAAGTTATAGACACAACCGTAAAACATGAAACTAGGTGTAGACTTCTTGTCAGATTTAGAAGTTGTTTTTCTCAAATAAAACAATACTTTAAAATAACAATGTATTACCAGTTTGCTTGCCGGGGGATTGCGTTTTTACTGTTATTGTTTTTAGTATAGTACTGTTTTTGGGGCGAAGACCCCCCTATAATGAAATCGCTCTGTTTTATCGCTCTGATTTACTTTCTTTCGATGAATTTATGGATAGGGATAGGGAAAGGTTTAATGGTTGCCTCTCCTCGGGGCAAAAATGCTGCATTTTACCTCTGTATAAGATCCTTTCAGACTCAATGTCCGACGGTTCCGAGTGACTATTCATAGAAGTTCAGGGATTTAGCCTCCAGCAACAGGTGCGAAAGCCATTAAACTGAGGCCCGTCTTTTAGGAGGCCTCTTCCAAATAGAGCATCTATGGGCTGTGGGCCTTCTAAAGTGGATTTGGCTTAAAACTGCGTTATTTTAGCTAAATGGGTACTCTCCTTAGCTGACCTATTGACCCTGTTTAGCGTCGTATTGCACAGAAATCGGGGTAAGTGCGCTTATTGAAGGTCTACTTAGAACAGCTTTGGTCAGCAAGCAAGCTGCTCAGCTACAGCATGCCGCAGGTGCACCGCTCACCCTGTCGTCACCTCACGCGTTCGGCACGCCTCCCCCAGGACCGCTCTCGGATTCGGCCAGGCCGGTTGGTAGACTGGGAGCAGGACACACGCACACAGAGAAGAGGCAGCGGTGACGACGATGGGCAGCTCTGCGTCCCAGTATATGGGGTCAGTAAGCACGAAGACGGCTGCGTGTCGAACCGTCTGTTGTGTTTCAGCCTGTCGCCTGAAGTCCAGGTATTAATACATAGTGGGGGAAGTGCTTGTGCGGGTAGTCTACCGTGATGACATGCTTGAAGCCGTGACCGGCGTAGTCCTTGTCCATGCCATCACGAGCTCGTCATCATGCTTGTCAGCCAGCCCGCATGGGTCATGCACATTCTCGTAGTGGGCGGACACGCCGCCGCTTGAGCTCTGCTCAGTTTCCTTGCTCTAGGGGTTGCCACCGCCGTGAGTCATATCTTGTGCTCGCCCTAGGGGCTGCTGTTCGTGTAGACAATAAAGAGTGACAACAATAGTGAGCGTGAGAACATCCCGTTGTACTCGGCGTGATTAGGCTTCAAGTGAATCGGCAAGTTCCGCTTGCCTTGCTACGCTACGGATCGTACCTCGCCGATGGCCACTCACAAAGTAAATCGTACTAACTAGTTACTCCGCAGTCTGGAGTGTCGATGCAAATAACAGCGGTAGGCATACGTATTTTATTGTGGTTGGGCGTAAAATGCCACAGCAGTCGTATTGTGCTATTGGTATTAAATAGTTTCGTAAATCCAGTGACCAACTCTTGTTTTGGGTTTCTGCGTTTTGTTGACGATGCTGTGCGGAATCGCGCTGACCGATGCTGAAGCTGATCGACTCAATCGAGCTCTACCTGTGGATCTGCAAACTGGCTACGTGGTGTTCTAAAAACATGTATAATACTCGTATGCAAAAAGTATTGCTGTCTGCACAGTATAGATCTGTAAGTCTTAGTTATGCGGGCCCCGTCACATCTGGACCACGGGCACACTTGCCGTTAGATAAGCAATATTTTACAATCGATAAAAAAACATCTTGAGAGGCTTGGTAGAGAGAATAAAAATATGTCACAAAGATTTAAGCACGTACTATTATAGTGGAGAAGATGTGTCGCTACTGATGATATTAATTAAGGTGGTGTAGTCCATGTTTCTAGAGTTCCGTCGAGGACACATGAATTTGCATACCGCGCCCTAAATAAATGTATCACGCAACCGAAATGGTCGTCCTAGAATCCATCCGAAGCAACGGAAACAAAAAGTGTTGTTGCAATCTGTCACAGAGCATTTCTGCACGCTGCAAAATAAAAGCACAGTGATAAACAGTCTGATAAGTGTCTTCATGTTGTCCTACTTGTTGAAATTCTTTAGTCTGTGTGGCCGTACTTGTACACATCCGTACTGGACTGCTAAACTAAGAAGGGCACATCAGTAGACAACCAGCTTACGAAGGTGCCTATTAGTTTCCGTAAAACTAAAAACTACGTATGTGTATGAAAGTCTCATGTGCAGCACTTCCTATGCTTTTTACTGAAACTTGTTCGCATGAGCAGACCTCTACTAATGCGGGAAAATTCATCTTTCCCTCTATTTCAGCTAATGCGATCTTTTGAAGTGCCAAATATGGGATATGAGATTCACTATTTAGTAAGTTATTGCTTGAAGTATATGAAGCTAAAGCAAAACCATACTGCTTCCGGGGAAGCTTAACGAATACTCTGTAATGCTTGAGTTCTATTAGACTTTGAGTTGTGGAGCGACAAGGAGGCTGGCGGCAATCACTCTTGCTGAGTTTCACAATGATTGCGGTTTGTGTCAGTAGTATTCGTAACTTACCATCTACAGCGTTATTTCAGGTTAAACACAGATTATCGCTGATAACCCGGAATCGTGGTGTGCGGAAACTTACAAAATCACGTCTGGTACGGGATTCGCTTGAGGAATGAGAAGTTACCGGCTAAAAGTGCTGATACATGTCTTTTTGATGTATACTGCGTGGTTAGTCAGAGAGAGAGAGAGAGCTGCAAACTCGAAAAGGAAGCCACGGAAAGGTCATACTGATGTCAACCCGGACTCAAACCTGATGGTAAAAAAAATGCTCTGCCGAGATCTTATATGGAAATGAAGGAAGGGATAATCTCCAGCAGAGAGATAAAGTATACTGCCTACCTTCTCTCCACTTTCCGTGTTACTTTGTATGCCATTCCTATGATGCCGGCAAATTTTAAATGAGGGGCATCTGGTTAGTGCTGGCCGTGAAGGGTGTCTCATTACATAGTTTTCGAAGGGGTATATCGTTAGGTTTCCCTAAGACATTGATAAAATAAGCACTGATCCAACCTATTTGTGCGTAGGTAAGATTATCCGAGACTTCCAGGGCTCGGCAACGGTATAGCAGTGCGCTGAAGGAAAATGTCAGGTTTTTAAAATCAATCTGAGTACACTGAAAACGGTTGTACTTTTGAAAACGTATGGACAATTTTAATAACGGTAGGCAATTGGGCAGCAACAGGAATAATGTTTATTTCTCAGCGCTTTAGCAACACTTGCATTAGCAATCATTTCGTGGCCAGTTGGTATCCCCGAGTTGGCGTGTATTGCGCCTTTCAGTCTTTTGTGCCGCTTTTTGTTGAGGATTGAGGCTTTGTACTTGCAAGTGGACGGAATAGCAGAATATTATATAGCGAAGGACCGCAAAACCGACCTAGCAATTGATGCAGCGCTACCTTCAAAGTACACAACAGCCAACAGTTACAGATAAAGCAAATCGAATAGACTATCAACACTGGTGGATAGCTCCAAGAAAGCACTTCAACCGATGTTCCTGCTTTGAGAACCCGCAAAATTTCTCCCATATTCTATCAGTCATCGCCAGGATATAGGAGAAATTTGGAAATTCCCGTATTGGTAGAGGTCAGCGCATGAGGCATGCGTGTGCAGTGTTGATACACAACCTCGATACACTCGCTTACAGGTCAACTAAAATGAAGATTGACGACGAATTAAATAATTTCTCGTCATCGCGAAATTTTGTGTAGAGCACAATATTTAGTGTCGCCCCAAATTAGCAGCGAGGAAGCGCAGTGAACGAGGTGCTCAGCTAGTATAAACATACACTAAGCACTAAGAATACACTAAGAAAAATATGGATGTAAATATGCATTGGGCTACAATAGGGTATGGAATCGGTACAGAGTACAATTTGGATACAGGTACCCTCGGGTTTCCCAAAATAACGAAATGAACGTTGGTTTAAAAATAACGGACCCAACCATTATTTCAAAATAATGGAACCGACACACAATGTCCCCTTGATAAAGATTTGACGAACCTGCTATTCGTAACATGCAAACATGTACTGAAGGTTGTGAGTCTTTACATTCATTTCGAATGGCTTTCGGTCTCCAGCTACGAGAAGTTGGTGATCGTTCCAGCGGCTTGTTACATCCTTAAACCCCGCACGCTTCATGGCCTGGATTAAAAAGTCGATGCCCCCCCCCCCCCCGATGCTTCTGGCTGAAACTTTGACTTGAGTCACAGTAACGGCTCGAACTGGGGTCGATCGAAGAGCTTCGCCGTAGTTGTCGTCGTACCCGAAAGAGAAGTTCTGGCCACCCTTCTCGTCTCATCGGCCGAATAAGCGCCGGGCCCACCACCAACTTGATCGTTGGGCTTTGCGGCATTTAGCCTTGACTTTAGCCTTCATCTCCACCGTGACCTTCGACTTGGTCGTAACCTTGGCCTTGGGCGGGAACTTTGCTATTGGTTTAACCGTGATCTGGCTCTGGGCGTGTCGGTGGAGTGGATGCGACCGGAAGCGATTCGGACATCTTCGTCACCGTTGTCTCCCTTTCCAACGGAGTTCGTCCCTTTCGTCTTTATCCGTATCAGTAGTGTCGACGAGCCGCATTCTTTATCGTTCTTGGTGTTAGTCTCGAGCTGCTTCTTGAGTTTGCGTTTCCTCCCGGCTCGTCTTGTTCAAGTGCATCGGTGGGTTCGCTTTGGAGCCATGCTTCGCACAGTATTTTGCAACGTCTGGGTAGTGCTTCAGGTACCCCGATTTCTCGAACGTATTCTTGAAAAAGCCCTGTGAGCTTATCTTGAGCGGCTTGTGGCAGTTGCAGTGCCACATGTGCACGGCATCAGGCGTGTCAAAGACTTACATATACCCGTTCTTCAGCTGCGGCGCTTGGGTAGCTACACATCGGGTGTACTGCCAATACTCGGACCTTTTCACGTTTTTCGGTAGGAAAGCAGCTTCAACTCGCTGTCGTGGTGCGAAGGATCTCCTTGGCGGGCGGACCATTCTTCTCTGAATTGGCCTCCTCGCCGCGCACCGCTTGGCGCTGGTCTTCTACCCCCGCATAGAAGAAGATGTCGCCAGCAGGTCTTCGGTTGCTCTGTTTGATGCCATTGGCAAAGTAAGTTGGCCCAGACCGGGCTTCCCTGTGGTGGCTGCATCTGGCGCCATCTTTTTGGACACACTTGAACCAATCTCTTTGCTAGTAAACGTCAGCGTGTTAGGCGATATCGACGCAAACACATGTCCCCCATCCACCAGACCGTGACCTGCCAAGCTGGTGAGGCCTGTTCGTGGCCTTGTCTTTCTTCAGGATACCACCGCCGGTGGTGAGAGCGCAGCTCCGCGCAGTTTTGCTAAAACCTTGCCCGTCAATCTAAACTTGCCTCTTCAATTTAATTTTGCCTTGACAATTGCCTAGTTAACCGCTGACCTGGCTGTGAAAGGTCGCACGTCAACTTCAACTTGCCTCGTCTATTGAATCGGCTGACAAAGATCGGCAACTTCGGTCCAAAGGAAATGAACCCTGCACGCCCTCAGCCGTGCCTTAATCGTCGTCTCTCTGTCGATGGCTGTCAGTCTCTCACTCCCCAATTTGCGCCCTCCCGCGATGGTCTCCTTCGAGCAGATTCGTCGACGAATGGTGGCCGTATGGCCCAATGCTCTGCCCGAAGACTTCGAGTGAAGGGCCTACCCCCTCTCTCTTTTTTCGAAATGCTAACGCCATGTTGCTGTAGGCCGGACTTCGAAACCGACTACCGGACGCCGAGCTTTACCTGTCCTACTACGCTCAATTCCTCAAGGAAATGAAGCGCAACAAGAGTCTCCTGCCCGAGTTGTTCGAATAATCGATCCTGAGGGATACTGGCGACGAGATTTACCCCATCTACGAGATGTACACTGCGATTTTCGAGGCTGGGAGGGTGGTCGCCGTCAGGAAACTCAAGGATATGCGCGCCACGTACGGGCGGGACATCCGGGTTACGCTGAGGCTGCTTAGACGCGATCACAATAGCGCTTGCGCCCTACTTTAGCACCAGCAGAGCAACCAGATGGTCGAGGCCACTATAGCGGGTGGCGACCTCAACGTGGTACGCGCTCGTCACATGTGCGAAAAGCGTTCGTTGAAGCGACATCAATCATGCGCGATCGAACGCGCCAAGCGAGTGCTACAGAGCGACGTCCCAGCCCCTATCCCGTTGAAGGTGCTGTCGACAGCGCTTCTGTACAGTGCCTTGCATCCTCAACTAGCCAGACTCGCCTTGCCGATCATGGCAAGGTCCGAAAAAGTGATCATGAACGGCGACGAGCTAAAAGAGCTTGACGCGTCCAACTACTACGTAGATCCGGAGCCGGACGACGACGAGGGCGCCTCGAACTAGGATAGACGTGGAAGAGCAAGTACTAGACTTGAGAGAACAACACTTGACTTTCTTAACCTCAATGTATCCGCGTAATTTAATTTTCACATGCATACCCCGCAAATACACACCGTCAGCTTGCTTTAACCCCCCGCACTCACAGGTTGTATATGACTACATGTTCTGAAAAAGAGCAGCACGTCTTTATCTACGTGAAATGCACATGTATAGGTGAATACATGTACAAAGAACAAGTGGGAATTACAAAGAAATTTGGATTAGACTGACCATTTGATTGCTAACAAAAACGGCTCTCCCCATCATGCGTATGAGACAGTTCCCTCCTACTATGCACGTGGGTACTCCGATCGGATCAGATAGGGAATACACTATGATTGTACCTACTGGCTTCAATGACATGGCTTATTGCACCCGACCTAACCGGGTATCCAAAAGAAGAGGTACATACACAAAAAATCACTATATATACTACATATTACTCTGTAAGACGTTGGATGGGCCTACGCGAGCTAATTGAGCCCCAACAAAAGAATAGTAGCCTGAGAAAGTAGCCGAGTAGGAGAAAATCGGGCAAGCGTCCGCTATAATTATACAGACACGGCGTTAGCCGAATACATGTAGCGGTTATAGAGAGGGAGGCGATTGATTGCTAGCTAGGTACAACGGTTTTTGTTTACGAGGCACGCATAGCCTGGCATTTTGGGATGTAATCATAGGATTCTTCTTGAATAAACTGCACTTTTGTTTGATTTTTGTTCAACCCCAATAAAAAGGACACCCAAAGCTGTAGTATACACACCCTGTTAATTTGTAGCTACCAATACGAGGGCGTCTTAGACAACATGTTCGTCTGTCTGTGTCAACCAGTTTCCTGCAGATAATAGACATGTGACGTATTTCTGGAAGACAATACTTAGATCAAGTACGCATATTTTTAACATGTAGTTCACTGCATTAACATGACGTAGGTTAAACTTTTTTGCGCCACTATTTGAATATGTTACAAAATGTTTGACCAATGATATGAAGGTCAGGTGAGTACAGTTTTTTTGCCTCACTAAGAAAGTCATAGAAACTAACAATCTGTTAGAATATATTCTGCTGGGTCTTTGTTATGATAGTGAAAGGTTAGCTAATCAGATGCTATCATGTTTTAAGCAAGTAGGTACCGTAGATGACAAAAAACACACTCGCAAAGAACAGCGAGAATGCTGTCATTAGCTACCAACGAAAATGCATATTTTTGTCATTTCTATGCACTGAAAATGCTTATTTTTTGTCATCAGTTTATTTTTTCTACAATTTTAATAATGTCATGTGTTTCCTATGATTATTATACTTGTAATTTGTATGGTGTAACTAAGAACTGCAGTAATTAAGTTAATATCTAGATAATGTTGGCTTTTGTCATTACAAGTGGGCATTTTTATTGTCACGAAAATGTCCTAGTTTTGTCATCACTATATGGTACTTTTGTCATTTTGGACTAAAAATTGACGAAAATGCCGACTTTTGGCGGGTGTTTTTTTTGTCATCTACGGTATTTGGTTTATTTGTATAGCACTTCCCTCGTGACATTATGTCGACACACACGTAATTTGGGGTAGTGCAATGCTCAAAATTACACGCAGCGGTGATAACCTTAAGTGCCGTTGATCCAGCAGCTGAGATAGCTTATAATGCTATACGTTAAAATCGAACATTTCCACAACAGCATGGATATTTTGGTTAGCTGCCATGGCGATACACCCACTGTAGAAGGCGCATTTTAAAAGTGGAGTAGTTAGCGCTTGGGGGTAACCTGAGCCCCAAAGTGTAGCTGCCAATGCTGGAATCAATTTGGATCTGTTCGCGATGAGCTAGTTGGGACACGACAACAAGGCCAAATCGTTTGGAGACACCTCTTAAGACTTGCGATGGGTCAGAACACTGGTAACATCTAGTAGGCTTAGTCGTATCGTCCATTTAACTAGTGATCAAGTAGTCCGTGGTCAAAACTTCGCAAAAAGGAGCGGCGTTTGCGGTCTTGCCTGTAGTTAGGTAACCATGAACGCAGAGTCGTGAATACAATAGAATATATTAAGAACTACACTCCGCGTCATAAATTATCGTCAGGGTACATCCTGGGCCGTTTCTCAGTCAATTTTAAGAGTTAGGAGGTGCTATTTAGATATGTGCTTGATATTATCTACTACAGTACAGTGTATGTGAACGCTGCTAATTTCGAACTTTTTAACAGGGCTGGTATACAAACCAAGGTTTTTTTTGCACCGCGTCACAATTATCGCCGAGAGCCAGGCCATACAAAAATCAAGATAAAATAAAGCTCGCAAACTAATGTATTAGTAGTGCGTCTTACCGCCCTTCCTTTCTAGCACCTCAATGCAACGCCTAGGCATAGCCACTAGATTGCGCAGCGTCACAATAGGGATATTATCCCAGGCGGCCAGAATTGCTGCTGTCAGCTCGACCACGCTCTGGCACTGCCTCCCGTTTGGGTAAACAGCACGCGAGACAATGGCCCACAGGTTCTCGATGGGGTTGAGATCTGGCGAGCGGGCAGGCCAATCCATGACGCGCAAGTTCTGCTCGTCAAAGAACTCCTTGGTGCGGGCCGACGTGTGGATGCTCGCGTTGTCTTGCTGAAACGTGAAATCGGTACTATAATGCAGGTGGGCGTAGGGAAGCAGATACTCAGACAATGTGTAGACGTAGCTGTCCGAGTTCTGCCTCCCTACAAGTACGGCAAGCTTGGTTTTGCCTGCCGCACTAAACCCGCCCCACACCATCACCGATCCGCCGCCATTCTGGCGGCGCACAGTCTGCCGCACGTCGCGCCAGTACCGTTGGTACCCATCTGGTCCATCGAGGTTCCACTTCTTTTCGTCAGAAAAGACAGTAGAACCCTAGCCGTCCGCAGCGAGAAGGTGCGCCCTGGCCCATGCGAGGCGTGCTTGCTTGTGTGCCGGCGTCAGGTCTAACGTGTTGTCCATCTTGCTGTACTGCAGCCAGTCGACGCCGCTCAGGATCCGCTGAAAGGTTCGGACGGACGCGCCCACGCTGAGCTGCTCTTTCAGCTGGGCCGCACTGAGCTCTCCGGCGGCAGCCGTGCGCACTATCCTCCGCAACTCGCGTTCCGACGTTCGTGGAGGGCGCCTTGTCTGCTTGACCGGAGTAGCGTTCGCTACGACGCGCTTGACTGTGTCCCTTGAACGCCCCACCCGACGTGCGATCTCGATGTTAGACAGCGCTGCCTCGTGGAGGCCCTTGATCCGTCCGCGCTCCTCCGCAGACACTCGAGGCTTGCTTGCCATGAACGTGGCAAGTTCTGGAATGGCCTGTCGTCTTGGCGGCGCAGGGTTGGCAGCCGAAGTACGGCAACTTGGCTGGTTGCGAGAGCTTTATTTTTATCTTGATTTTTGTATGGTCTGGCTCTCGGCGATAATTGTGATGCGGTGCAAAATACCTTGGTTTGTATACTAGCCCTGTTAAAAGTTCGAAATTGGCAGCGTTAACACATACACTGTACTGTAGTAGATAATATCAAGCACATATCTAAATAGCACCTCCTAACTCTTAAAATTGACCGAGAAACGGCCCAGGATGTACCCTGGCGATAATTTATGACGCGGAGTGTAGTTTGCTAAGGAAGTGTATAAAGATAATCTAATATGTATTAAATGTTCGCAGTTGAAGGCTGGAATACTCTCCGCCCCATGTACATGTACTAAGTTTTCAACTCGAAGCTTCGCATCAGACAATATGCAGAGAAATGGGCCAGTGCACGTAGCCAAACGCGTGCAACAGCGACGATGGACGGGATGTGTACTTGACCGACATTGCGAAACCATTCGAGGATGCTCACATGCTCGCAGACGGCATCAGCACACCAGTAAATTACGCCATTACGGCGAACCATCAACAAGGGAGTAAAGTCGTCCGTGCCCACCCCTCCTCCAACGATTGCAGCAGTGCAACGGCGACCCAGTCTACCGAGTACTGGAGCCACGTCTGCAGAAGGTTGACGGCTTGCTCATGCAGGGTTGAAGCTGATGTCGAGTTAAGCAGTGCTGGCTTAATGGGAGCGCCGCAGATTCTCCTTTCATCGTCCATAGTCGGCACCAAATCGAGGTTGCCTGCTGTATTCTTGGGGGCTTCACCGGAGCTCGCGTACTGCGCGAAATACACCTCCCGATGGGCGTGGAAGAACAACTGCTGACCAGCAACAATTGTTGCCGTCATGCAATTCGACTCATCGGCGGCTCCCTTCTCCTCATCTTTCCCATCTGCGCACTTCCAGTCTGCAAACTTTAAACACTCGAAGACGGTTGCGTCATCACCACTCTCGCAGTTCTGAAACACCTCATGAAAGGCCGATGGAGCGCTGGAATAGCTTCACCGTGAACGCCGCACGAGTACCACAGTCGAGTGTCGTTGCCAACTTCGGTAGGCTGTAGAAGTTCTGAATGTTTCAAGTCGCTGGCAGTCGCTGGCAGCGCTGCGGAGTACTGACATAGTCGTTAAGAGCTCGAACACGCTTGATCAGGCTACGTCCTTCCTGGAAAACACCTCCAACCGTGCCATAGCGCTGCTCCCGATAGTAGGTATTGGTCTCCGGGTCATACACCTTCACCGTTTCCTTGTTCTTACGCATTCTCATCATACAAACACAAGTTGAGCACGTGCATAGTGCAGTCGGTTGTGATCGAATCTTCGAACAACTTGGACACTTTGCGGGTACTGACAGCCGTGTCGGAGACCGTGAACTGAGTTAGGCATCAATGTTGATATCATAGAGCTCTGCAACGCGTCCCATTGGAGGCCACGGAAGGTCAGGTAACAGTGCAGCCGGTGGTTGACGCGGTCGTACGCTGTAACATTATGGATCAATGCCCTCGAAAATGATATCCCCCATTTAGACTCACCCTTGACGTCCGTACAGTCGTCGTAGACTTTAAGCCGGGCACGACCATCAAGACCATTCAGCATGCTCGCGAGAACGCGGCCTTGCTTCTTTGTGACTTCAACGACCTTGTCGGGGTAATCCTGACGACTCTTCTGCTGGTCACCCTCTAGATGCGACCGCAAGAACGATACAGCCGATGGAATCCAGTCAGGCTCGGGGCAGTCAGTGATGCAAATCTCCGATTGCCCCGGATGCCTTGCGTACGCGAGTCCTTTCACGGCAAGCGTTGTCGCGTTCTCTCCCCACCTTAGCCAACGTTTCGAACAGATCCCAGCATAATCACTCGAGATACGTATTCATCTTCTCGTCGCCGCTGATAGCGAAGCACAGCATCTAGACACTGCTTCATCAACATCGAGCTGTTGAGATCAACTTTGAGCTTGCCAAAACAAGTTCTCGAGGCGGCTGTTTGTATTGTTTCTGAAGGCTGGCAAGTACAGCGAGAGCCACATCTTCTTGCACTTCATCCAGTTTTCGTCAAAGTAGCTCCACAGAGCAGACCATCCGCCACGACAGGATAAAGCTTTGAATTCATCGGCGCGCTTCTAAAGCCCCTCCGGTGCCTTCGAATAGATCATGTTTGCCACGCAGAAGTCCATTTGTTTCAGCACATCGCTGGGCTGGGAGCCGTAGTTTGTGTCATTTCAGACCGCGGTGCGGACCCGAATGCGACTCACAAAAGCTGGCAACGGTTCGAAAAAAAATATCAAGAAGTATCAACGGCGTATCCTTACTGTTCTAGCTGTCTGTCTGTGAGACGATGAACGCTAAGCTGCGTAAAAGCACTCAAATCGAGAAATTGAAGGAGCATGCCGGCAAGAAAAAATCGGAGTTGCCTTTTGGTACCTAAAGCTTCTGCCCATGACAGAGAGTGCCCACGGTTAGAAGACGCGCATCCGGTTTAAAGCGCTCCGCCCATCGTATCGATTGAAGTACATAGGCTGTCAGACAAGATTTAGGGTTCAAGCGGTTCAGGGTCCAGACGGTGTGTCGCACATTAAGACCATGCGTTCTACAAACACAACCACGAAGTATCGGAAGCTGTGTACCGTGGGTACCCAATGGTGGTTCGAAAGTTTCCTGGGGGGTCTACTTTGCGTGACGTGGGACTGATGGTCACCACCGGGAGCAAACCAAGCCGGGTTTACGACAAGATCCGCACCGACTTTCCGCACGAAGTGCAGATGCAGGACGTTTACAACACGATTGCCAAGATGAAGAAGTCCGGTGAGAATTGCGTGTAGGGGTACGATTTTTTTTCAGAACCTGTTGTTTAACAAACATGGTTGGTGTAGGTGAAATCCTGTCGGACGAGGATCAAGTGGCTGAATGTTGGTTGAAGCCAATCTGGACGGAAACGGTAACGTTAGCACAGTCGACAAAAACTCGAAGCACCTGACAGCAGTTGTCTCGATCAGCTTACAGCACATGCGAAAACTGTAAAAACTTTTTTTTATCCTACTGATCGATTGTACGCACAAAAAGAATCGGTGAGCTCATCCATGATTATGTTTTTTTTTTTTCTATGTGAGTGCTGAGGAACATGCTTCCGAACGATTCTGATGTCATTTCCACGTGATCAAGTAGCCCACCGAACCGCTACCGGGCATGCCGGACTTCTGGTCATCGCTTTCAGAGTTGAAGGAATCTGCGTCGGAGTCAACATCACTCTCTGAACTTTCTTTTCAATGTCTGCTTATTGACCATCCTCATCACGTTCAGCATCCTGCTCCACGTCGTCGTCACTTACACACTTACAACACTTTTCCTGTATCTCGTGCGTTCCGAAATGCGTCATCTTCGCTCAGCGTGTGCTTGCTCGTCATTTGAGAACGGTGCCTGCCCAAAAGAAGCACTATCGTCACTGTCACTGCTTGCACCATCATCCAGCATGTCGGGGACTCGAAGAAAGACGACAGGTTTTTTATGCGCGCCATCTGAACGAGGTCTGATATTCACAGCAAATACATGATAAGCACATAGTCAAAACATGGTCAGGAGATGTGCGAAACATGGTGCTTGCATAAGTTAATTAGGTATTACAGCAAGAGCTAAGAGCTGTGTTACTGATCGCGATGGTCTCTGGGAGGAAAGCCAAAATTATGCATCTTCAGGTACAGAAAACCGAGCAGACAACAATATTGCACAAACAAAACCGTTATGGTTCCGAACTTCTGCTGCGCAGAATTGCACCTTTCATTACACCGCGAGGACGACCGCTTGGGGAGCGATAGGCTGAGACTGCTTGAACCGAAGGCGCACTTCCGGGCCCACCAAGCGCTTCGTGGGACGACAGCAGCGACTGCTGGATTTCGGGCGCGTGTGGATTCGTGAAATCGTACTTAATAATATCATGGTACTTTACAATGGGAAGAAATCAAAAATTACCAACATGGCCAAAACATAATAAAAACTATAGTAAAAAAGTGAAAAAGCATGGGCTGTATTTTTCGTTTTTATGTCATGCCGTTGTAACAGGTGGGCCGACAGGATGGAACCATCTGCAGCAAAAGGCGGCAGTGGACAGAGCGGGGATAATAACACCGGGGCGGTGTCCCAAAGAGTGGACAGTACGGTGCCAAATCCTGTAGATTCGGTACCAAATTGTGTGTTTTGGTCTTAGGCCTGGGATAATGCTGCGGATTTGAAGAGGGGGATGCAACCCCAGAGAAACCGAGCCCGAGAATAGAAATAAATCGGACAAAGCGTCCTGATTCAACGCTACGGCTTCATACAATACATGTACTATTCGCCCCGTCATTCTTTGAGGTGATGCAGTCGTTTGAGATGATGCAGCCAATAGCCATCTAGCATTCTCCATTTTTGGGGATTTGTATGGTAATGACCTCTATCCTCATCCTATTGATTTAGGAAGTTTGTAATCAATGCTTTGTCCGGTGTCATTATCATCAGCCCGGTGGACATCCACGAGACGACGGAGACGGTGACGAAGGGCAACATGGAGCAGACGTCCGATCCGGACGACGGCAGCACTTCGATGGGTTGCACGGGAGCGGTCCAAGTGGTGGCGACGGGGCTGATGACGGCTCCTGAGTGACCCAAACGACGAAGAGTAGCGCGACGGAGGGCACGACTGAGCGGGTCGACATTGAAGAAAGGGGTTGGGGGGTCCATGTAGAGAGCGTGGACCGCTCACTATCAAACTGGACGACTTGGACGCACACGCAAACGAGTTGAGCGAAGGCGACTCCCCGGACAAGCGCAAGTTCACGGAACAACAGCTGCACAACAAACGGGGGAGACCGACGAATGAAGGAACTGACGGGAACGCTGACGGTGGAACCGGGCAAGCTGGTGGAACCTGCGTGAAACTCGAGAACAAGACGAAGGAGTGAAATTATTGTTGACTTCTAGTTAAAATTAGTTTTAAGTTGAGTAGAGATTCTAGAAACCACTAATAAAAATCGGTCGAACGTGAAAGCGGACGATTGGGCGGGGCAATTGTTGTTGCCGTCGGTCAACAGGTGTTCGATACGTCGACCAAGTAAAATACGGCCCCGCAGCAGAAGCTATACGACTTGCTTCACTGCTAACCGCTTCACAATGAGCATACAGGGGTCTACTTTTACAACTACGAACGAAGCAATAGGTGCCTTGACGAGGGCCATGACAACTATGTCTCGGCGAGGGCAAAGACGGCGACCAAGTCGGACAAGTCCAGGCGCGTACTGAAGCCAAAGACGGAGTAATTCGAAGATGAGTCAAGTAGCGGCGAGACGGACGCTCGGCAGGTCTCCGGCAGCGCTGGATGTGAAGAGCCGCGACCGAATCAGCCACGTCAACAAGAGGATCCGGCCGAAGTGGGGCGGCAGGAGCCAGCGGCGCTGGACCCATCGCCTGCCGAAGCTCGCAGACATCGAATCCCTCTGGACGACGAGTCTGCACCCACAACCAAGGAGACGACAGAGAAGACGGCGGAAATAGACGTGATTGCGGCGGCGCTGCGCAGACCGTGACCATGACGGAGTCAACGAGCAGAACCTATGATGAATATCATAAAGTCTGGGGCGCCGAAGTTTATCTACCTTGGGAGAAATGTTGCTGTCGATGAGTTGAGCATTGCTTGTCGTTCGCACTGCGCTCGCCACTTGATCGTCTACAATGCAACGAAACCATCCGGTAAGTATCATATTAAGATTTACATGTGTTGCTGCTTAGAGTTGTGGCTAATGGTCACTTTTCGTCTACACTGCGCAAGCGGCATGGGGTCAGAGTCGTTCCCTGGACCGAAGCTGCTCAACTAGAGATGGCGACGGAGCACAGCTGAAGTGCACAAATGTGTCGTTGAGTCCCCCGGCCAATCTCCAACTCCAATCGCGTTGTCAACACTGACAACTACTACACCTCATGCCAACTTCCGGAGATGCTTCGCGTGTTCGATTTAAATGATCGTGGTATGGTAAGAGAATCGAGCAAACACTGTCATCGGTGTCTCATGACTTCTAAGAGCGATGATCTCTCGCGTGGATGAATGAAGCAAGCTGTGAGTAGGATGAACAAAATTGTAGCTGCTTCGTGGTGGACGGCTCGGTCGTCTACATCGTGTCAAATGCTGAAACTTCAACTGCCACGACAGATCATCGTCAAGTAGGGAAAGTGAAACGATCCTCGCCGAGCTGCGGTATCGGGTACAACCAATCAATGCAAGGGGTGGATCAAAACGACCAGCTTCGCGCACGTTTCTCCATAGCTGGTGGGCACTCATTTCTCAAGTGGCTAAAAAAATCTTCATTTCCCCTTTCACTTCCCTGCATTTGCAAAGTTTTGCAAACAGACGGCCGCACTGCTGTCCCTGGCCACCCTTCGCGCCCCGTTCCTCAATCTCCACCATGACACCTGGGCAGCGACCAACGGGAAGATCGGTGTACTGGGCACGTGTGCAAGCTGGATTGACGAGTCATGGACCCCTCGAGAGATCGAACTGGCCATAACGGTTGCCAACTGGTCTCATGCAGCTGTCTATGTGAAGAAGCTGGTGTGCACCGCCAGATGTGGTCTCAAATGTGCTTCCCCCACTTTAAATGTCAGTACTGTGATATCAAGCTGGAGGCGTCGAAGAGAATCCATTACCACCGCCGCTACTGCCTGCGCAACCCCAAAACCACCGAGAATAAAATATAGCGCCGTGCTCCACCAAAGAGGAAGGGTTCATACATCTGCAGCATCTGCGAGGAGTCGCACGACATTGGCAGTTCCTACAGGACGCATGTCGCTCGAGAACTAGCTGGGTTGTTGGAATCAACACGCTAAAGCAGAACTGGGTCTCTTCTAGTGCTGTATGGACCATTCCAAAGCCTGCGATCGGTCCGTCGCTGGCGTAGGCTGTGCATTGGCTCGTGAACCCTGACAGAAAGTGTCAAAGTCTGGCTATCATAGATCCACCAGTGCAGTACAAAGTCGTGAGGACGGAGGAGGCGCCGGACATTTGACTCTGTCAGTGCAATTAGCTCGTCTACGCACGGTCCGCTATGCACCGTACGGAAGACTCCGGTGCAATTGTTCCGGTCGGCCCTCCTAATGACAATCGCCCATGCTTCCTCCCACAATATGTGCGTCTGACGAAGTGCCCACACGGGGATAACCCGCGCCACTGCTTCAAACCGGTTTTCTTGTGAAAGGTACGGTATCCGAACGGTATTGCGCTCGGCGAGGAGACTAGTTGCAGCAGCAGCCGCCCGCCACCAGGGGAACAACGACACGTACACTGTGTACCGGTCCCTTCTGCACCCATGGATCCAAATATTGCACATCGCATAAGCCCCCTCCACGAAAGACGTATCACGAACTCTAAAGTGTTGGAAACGGTCGGTCCAAGAACATGCAATTTTGGTTCTGTACTTCCACCAGTGGTTAGCGAGGTAGTCTGAAAGCTCGCGATTCAACTTTTGCAAGCTGGCTCGTTTCTCTTCGAGAGCATCTTCAGTGGCGGAGTCGCCCGTAGGATAGAGGCTATCCATAAACGCATTTGTTTGTCATGTATTATCATACTCCGGCTGACCGGGCGCCGGGTTTTCTACAGGGACTTCACCGAGAACTTGGCGCGTCTTGCTGAGCACATTCTTGTTCATGTGCCACCTGGAGATCACGGCTGATACACTGTGTTATTGGCGCTCATGGCCGTCAACTCCCTGTTCATGAGAATCAAACCAGAAATGACCACTTCCATCTCAATCAAGAACGGCCGAAGCGTGCTCATCAAACACTCACAGTCTTCTCTTTCCAGTGGAAACCAGCACTGCGCTACAGCCAGGACTGTGTTGAATCGCTCCAACACGATCAAGATGAGCAGTGGTAGCTGGTACTTGTTGGTCTTGTACGATCAATCCATTCCCAGGACCTTGAGGTGTCGCTGGAATAGCTCCTGCGTCCGCGGGTGAGCCCAAAACATATAGAGAAGTTGCTGGGTAGGATAGCCAGCTTTCCACCAGTTGCAGAGTCCATCTTTCTCAAGCTGACCAAATAGAGCCTCCATCACTGTTTGTGCGGTGAGTTCACGCCGACGAGCTGTGTTTCTCATGTTGGCGATGCCCTGCGGTATCACATACGAGACCGGGTCCGCTTGCAGCAAACTCGCGCAAACAGCAGCTGCCGATGTAACAACGCTTGTATGTGCATGAATCAGATCGTCCGAGCTCCCCCGGCGGAGAATGATTCTGAAGCCGACTTCCGTTCCGAGTGTGAACGATCATCCAGGCTCGTTTTGGAGTCACCATCCGATACAGCTCTCATGATAATCTCATGCGCATCGATCCCCGCATTGGGCGCTGCCTTCCCGCGTCAGTAAGATGTTGTGAACGTTTCGGCTTCCCAGCACGGTTGCAGTTAAAACCGTGCTTAAAAATACTTCGACAACTGCGTCGGTGCTGAATGCTCGGCGTTTCGTCTTGTTGAACCCGTGAGTTTTGGTCCATGCATGAAAGGCTTCAATTGCGACCTTTTTGGTGGGGTAAAGCGATTGTGGAGGAGGCTCAATGACCACCACCTGCCTTCCGACGATGAATAGTGAGGGGTTCTCACCACGCGCATCGGCAATTCCAGAATAATGGCTGGAGACGTTAAGAGATGGCTTGGGCGCGACCCCGAGCCCAAGAATGGCCGAGCCAGTGGTATTTCATCCGTGGTCATTCCTGGAGACGGCGTGGGTTCGGTCCCCGCCCTGAGCACAGCACCGACAGAGCCCGCGCTATCTCGCGCATGTCCATTCCTAGAGACGGCGTGTCGTCGGTTCCAGTGTTGCGTAGGTTGCTCCGTTCCACGCCTGGTTTTGGATATGTCTTGCCGTTACCGCTGCGGGTAAGCTGTAAAAATAATGAAGAGCTGTGCTTTTATGGTGTAGTTTGGAGGTGATGATGAACGGACGGCTTGACGGCTGACACAGTAGTTCTCTTATGCGTTGCTGAATGCGCGCTACGACTACTGCTGCTAATAGGACTGCTCTATTATGAACTTGGCAACCTAAAAATGCGTTGTAGTGCTGTTTTGGGTGTTGTGGTTGTAGTGCGGACGAAATGTTCTTGACGTTTTGCTAAGCGAGTCTGCGGTAGTGGTGCTGAAGTGCTGCTAGAGTGCTGCCGCTGATACGTTTCTGAAAGTGAGGCTCGCGCATTTATCGCGCTTGGTACGAGATATGGTGGCCAAACAAATATACTCCATTTCAGTTCTTCAGGACAAGAGGTATGCTAATATTTGAGGACGAGTGCTTCTAACGCTTCAAGATCGACCTCTGCAACGGGCACACACCCTAATTGACTTGCCTACTGTATGTCTAAAACCGGCTGATTTTAGGGAGGCGGATTGCACTATCTTTGCGAAATGGTCCTCCTTAGTTTCACCCCTCCCAAGCCCATTGAACAGGCTTTGACTAACCGAAACGAATCGACATTTTCCATGTTAACCAGCTACATGATGAAATAGCCACACACGTCACTTGCGTGTTGTATGGTGTGCTTGCATAATGAGGGGTGAGAGGCACATCAAACTTCTAACAAAGAAGAGAGAGAGAGTGAGTATATGACGGGATTTAGTTGAAACCACAAAACGCTAAGCAGCATTGTAGGAATACCCAATAAAACTCGCCCACAGGTTACAGTCACATTATCTTTCGTTATACGTGAATCTCGCCGTACAGTCCTTCCGAAAGCGGTACAAACGCGCAACCAGATTCGACCAATTGGTGCCGATAAGACACCGGGCTAATCTGGCACGCTTGGAGTAGCTGCACTAGCTCCTCAATGTGGTGGGCATGGCCACGCTGATTGGGGAGAGGAAACATTTTGATGCAGGTGGGCGAAATCTGTTGTGAAGACATATGTTCAGTCTTGCAGTGATTACCCAGTGCCGGCCAAACACCATTGCGTCGCCAATACTTAATTCCATATATATGATGAGTACACCAAACTAATAGTGATGCGCACTATCTTTTTGGGTATAATTTACAGTTTGTTTGGAGATATCTGAGTTAAGCGCAGCGAGTTTTGAGATTTGTGCTTATATTCTGAAACAAAGTGGTATCTTCCAACTCGCCTTTTCTCCTCCCAAGACATCCATATTATTCTCAACACCATTACAAATACATAACGATGTGCAACCCAGTAATATGACCGTCAAACAAAAAGCAACAGATACTGTTTAAATACTACTATGTTTCAACACTTGGGGCGAAGTCTCATAGTGGCTCCAATAGAGGAGGGTCAAACTACCGGTCGGCACAGTCGTAACGGAGCGAATAACCCATGCACGCTGGCATACAATACGCATCTCAACACGCCCTTCAGTATGCACAATACCGTGGCTCGTTTTCTCAATCGGCATGATGGCTGCGCCACCCAGCTTGAAATATAGACATCTGGTCTATTCGATCTTGCATTGCTGGTTTGGTTGATTCCACGAGAATAATTAACCCCTTGCATCGCAAAATACATCATAAGACTTTGTTGTACACGGGGAAGCTCTGTGTTTCTTACACGGATACCTGATATGCTGCTATTTTTAAAAGCTAAGCGCTTATGTTATTTACGCACTAAGATTAAAAAAGCCATAACCCCCAGCTAGTTTAAATAATGAAAACTGTGCAAACTGTGCATACTTTCTAACTTGCTCCGTCGCGACTTAGGCACGGCACAGGTGTGGCGCGCCAGCCGCTATCTTTAACTTCTTCCTAAAATACTGTAAATATCGGCGATATCTTTAATAAATAATGATGTAATTACAAAGGTGAATGCACCCAATTTCACAGTTGGTAGCCTTGCGTATCTGCATGGACCGTTGCCGTTTTCTGCCGAGACGCAACCTGTGCCTATCCGATCGTTAGTATACACGTGCACAAGCGATGTGAGATATGCTCCAGCATTCCGCAATCTGCGCTGCAGAGCTCAAGCCGCCCGGGGGACCAATCAGCGAGGACTTGGCGATAGAGCCAGCCCAAACTGGTGGTCCGGCCAATCAAGGGCGACGGTTACCATCGCATCGCCCCCTGATTGGCCACGACTGGTCCCAATCCTCCCTCACGGGAGCCAGTCGTGCCTGGTGGGGAGGACTCTGGTGCCACGGTGCGGGTGTGAGGACTGCGCCACCTCATGTGAGGCCCACAAAGAACGCAGCTCGCGGAGTGACGACCGGGGTGCATAGTAACAAGTCGACGGGTGCGAGAAAGTGATGACTCTCGCGCGAAACTCACCAAGAACTCCGTTCGCGGGATTGACCCCCCCGTGGCATCAAGACAACTTAGCGTGGATGTGCCACGCTAGTAGCATCGGTATTCTCATCGTGTGGTCTCTGCCAGTCAGTTGCCAGCTCGGAGAGCGTACAAGATGCTACTGCTCAAACACATGGAGGCGTTGCGAAATGCCGGAACCTGGCGACGGAATGGACTTGCCAGTCGGATGTTGACGGTCGAACTAGGCAAAGAGCTAGATAAAATGAATGCAATATACCGTACCTGAAAAAAAAGAGATACCTGCGCTTCGGACGACATTCATGTAAGTAAATTACTTCGGCCCGTCGTAATTTACCGATGATGTTGCACTTAGCTGCCACAAGCAATATCCACCTTTTTTGCATCCTTTTTTTTCTGCAGCGGTTATAAGTTATTTAAGCATCGTGTAATAGCGGTGAGTATCAGGATATATTCTCGATACGAACGAATATAACAAGTATGCTAGATTCGGAGAGAAAAGCCGCTATATTGGGTTGGAGGACCCAGTGAAGTTCTTATATAACATTGGCATTAAGTTTCCAAACAAGCTTGTCTTAGTTTTGAGTACGTAGCGTTAGTATGGGTTCTGCGTATAAGCATTTGAAGTAAGTTTGGGTCGGAGTGACCCCCTCCGTTAACTCTGGATCTAAAATCCAGAGAACTGTCGCGGAGTTCTTGACGCAGGAAGTAGTGTTGTGTTTCGAATTTTTCGGAGTTTTGCTGACGGAATGATCTTCAAAGAAGGAGGGCAAGGTCGACGCAGCCGACCGCCGCCGAGCGGCAGTGAACCCTCTTTCTCTTGTTGAGGTGATCCTACTAAGGACAGCCCGATCGTGGATATATCTCTGTTTTTTTGCTGCAGCGGAGGGTAGCCATCCAGTCACCACTTCCCACCTATGGCGGCAGCTAGTACAGCTGTTATGCATCGTCTTCATGCAGGCGACGTAGCGAACAACGTGCACTAAACGTTGGAGTGAACCCGTTGCCCTTGACTGGGCAAAAGACAGAATGAGATTGATTCGGGTTAGCTAGTAGCAACAGACACCGATTGCTAGACTCTGAAGAGCGTCTTCAGGGAGAGACGCTGCTAATGCAACACGAAAGCCAGGTTGAAGCCTGGCACTTGCACAGATACGCTGAGCACGAAGTCATGGCTTGTAGTGGAGTTGAACCCGACTGGTCCACGTCTCTGGGGCAGGGGGACACATCTTCGGGTAATCCTCGATTGGCACTGCGTCGGCACGAGAATATCTGACGAAGCTGCTGTAGCAGTAAAACACCCCTGCGTAGCATTGCGACCATTACTAGCGACTTCATGTCGCTAAGGTTTCAACAATTCGTTCAGCTGCTGCTGTGTGCAGCGCGATCCCAACGTAATTATGGGGGCAGCTTCGCTAGGACCACCCGTATTCGCCAGCATGAGGTCCATCCCTGACGGATACCAACAAGCTCCAGCGGCTATAGCTCACGCTCTCGAACATCCAGCGCGACACAATGCTCGACGACGACGTATCAACACGGTGACCCTGAAACCCCGCCGCTTCTTCTGGATGAACAAGCAGCCTTGGTTCGCGTGCGCAGCAAATGCTTCACTATCCGCGTCGTTTTCCTACTTGTCGCTGGCTGTCCCAGGTATGCCCCCACAACGCAGCAGGTGTTTGACGGGAAATTGGGGATCTAGCCGTTTGTCGAGCATGTACCAGCGAAGCGATCTTCCACGCGACGCCCAACAGGAATGGTCGTCACTTTGGAAAAGTCGGTGGCCAAGAAGAGCTACCAATCCATGCTCGCCGTTATCGTGCTGTCGGCACTGCGCGCTCACCGGCCGAGGGCACACCAATAGTTATCGAGCAAGACAACGCACCTGTGCCCATACCAGCAGATGATTGAGTCTTTGGCGGAATATACTGCTACGTCTTGATGCAATGTGATGCTGCGCATCAGCCCCCCCCCCCCCGCCTCCCCCAACAGTCCAAATCTCAATTGCTCTTGGGTTGCTCTCCGCTATGCAAGCTCGTCAAGCATGCGGGATAGTTTCCTTGCTTGGCGAGCTTAGTGATTGAATGATACTGTGAGCTACCTATTCGGACATCGAGAATTGCTTCTCGGTGTTCATGGGCATGGTGAAGCGGTTGCTTTACCGTGGTTTAATCAAAATCAGGCGTTTTAGTTTTTCCTCCTATTAGTGGAAGTCGAACCTATCAAAAACCGTACTTATTTTTTGTGCGATTTCATGTTGATTATTTCGCCGAAATCCTGTTGATTTGAAAAATCATCATGATGATTTCGAACTTCAAGGGTTAGCCCTCTGGAACCGTACCAAGGGGGGTACAAATGCTAAGGTAAATTCTATCCTTAACCGGCCAGTTAACACCAGACGCCCCTCTTGCTAGGACAAATGATAGGACAAACCCGAATTTCACTTTATTTCAGTATAGTGTACCACGTTTTTGTCCTAGACGGACCGCTAGGACAAAAAATGTGGTACACTATACTTAACTCAAGTGAAATTCGGGTTTGTCCTACCATTTTTCGTGTTTGTCCTAGCAACACGCCCGACTGGAGTTAAGGACAAAATCGACCCCAAAATCGAGCCGCCGGATTTGTTTCTGTCGTTATTTTAAGGATAAAATTTGTTGTGGATAAGCTAGTTTTAGGTGCCAACTCGCGTTGATGGAGACGCTGTTTTGAGCTGCTGGACAGCGCTACGCTGAGGTTGGTCACCGCTAGGTTAGGAGCTGAATGTAAGAAAGTGTATGTATACTAAGCTTCAGCTTACGGGTGCTGGCAAAACGAGGTCCTCCAAGGCCAACTATTTGCAGTTTTAGGCGTAGGACGTAGGAAGAAGCGCACATTACGGGCGTTGAAGCAACACTTCAAGACCCTTTGTGATTACTAGGACTGCACAGGTGAAGTATAACATAGGAGACAGAAAGCTGAGCTGTCCCGAGTGTTTTCTAGACCCTCACGACACAATACGGACATGGCGTTACCGTTAATGCATATTTTGATACAAACCTATCGGTTAATGTATCTCGTATTTTGAAGGGCGCCCGAAAGCCACTAGAGCACAGTAGGAGAGTAACGAGGCCTTCTAAGTTGCTCACATATTAGTGCACATTATATTGACTCGATTAAGGTAGCAGGGGTTCACGCCCTCAAGCTCACCGCCCACTTAAGCGCTGCTAGCGACCTAGCTTTACTTGATCCTGACAGTTAACGTGACCTCACCATCACAGGCACCTATACTTTAATCAAGATAAAATTATGTCCCAAAGTGTTGTCGCGGTGCCAATTCGACATATTTGTATGGTAGCCACCCTACCCAATGGGAAATCCGAGCTCGCGTCATATGTCGCATTGAAAGCAATATGAGTGGAGAAACATATCCAAGTCGCATCCTACAATTCCTTCTAGAAGCTGAGATATTGTACAAAGTGTCGCTGTCCCAAACCTTTTGTCGCGCAGTGTTCTCGAAGCTTGAAAATGACACGAGGCGATTTGAGATTTCGAAGAAGCGCCCGCGCAGCTGGCCCCGGTTGCCGATCCAAGAAGAGCGAGGGCGTGGGAAAGAAGGACCGATCTAGGATGGCGTGCCTGTGGAGCGCCCAAAAGTGCTGGAGAGAATTTGGAGTATGGATGCCTGGTCGCGTTTGACCTCAACTGGCCGGAGGTGCGCCGCACCCAGTCCGGCCCCGACCTAGTCTGACGAAGGGAGACTGTGAAGTGCCCCGGTGAACGTATCCCGGAGAGCTACCCTTCTTGGCGAGACCAGGACATCCCCTCAAGATACTTCGAGTCCTCAGCAGCCCGAGCGTGAAGCTACTCAAGCACACCAAGCCATCGACACCTTGAATGACGACACTACCATGAAGAAGATGAACATCGAGGACACTGCGACTACGAAGACCCCGAGTGTGACCCGACAACGAGTTGAGGACCTCAAGCAGCGAGACCAAGTGCCGACAGCCCGGCTACCGAAGCCGGCACTTGGTCGGCGCGGTGAATGAAGTGTGACGGCGGCTGTGGTGGTCGGAGAGAGGCGGTGGATAGCGGCGTGTGGAGCGTTTGGGCTGCGTATTCCGTGTTGGAGTGTGTTGGTGTGTGGGGCTTGTTGTAGTGTGTTTTTGGCGGTTGAGTGTTCGTGCAAGCGCCGTTGGTTTAGTGGTAAAATATCTCGTTGCCAACGAGATGCCCCGGGTTCGATTCCCGGACGGCGCATTCTCTTTGCCGCATCGCCTTTTCGACCACTCGCGACTGCTGCACGCGCTCTGGCGGGTCAACGGCATCAGGCCGTCCGCGCTGGCGCTGGATCGGC
>JAIKVE010000229.1:4376-25483 GCA_024679115.1 Phytophthora pistaciae | reverse complement strand
TCCCTGGGTTCGGCTTGTGGCTCGACCAGATGTGCCGGCCGCGATGAAGATGACACCCAAGTGGAACGTCTACCAGGAAGTCAAACATGAATGAAACAGTCGCTGCCTCAGCGTCACTGCGCCGCCTCGTGATTGGGTAAAACCATGATCGGTACCAAAACGGTGGTACGATGCGTCATCGCTGACGTCAGCAGCTTCAATGTCAAGCAATAGAGTCAACAGCAACACCTCTTGTTTGTACATTGCTGTGATCTATGCAGTCTCTACTTGCCGGCAACGGCGTCTTGCAGCATCAGCAGGCAGTACGCGTCCAGCGCAGCGTACGCGACCTGCTGCGGCGTCAGAGGCCGGCGCTCCCAGTCGCTCTTCTGCTGCAGCTTCGACAGCGGATACCCGAGTGCCTGCTTGATGTAGGTACTGAGCCCCTTCTGTCTGCGCTTGCGGCGCTGCAGCCTTTCCGACGACGACGACGACGGCGCTGTGTCGTCGCTGGCGCTGCTGGTCGCGACGATCGATCCGTCCGACAGGTGCGTCGTCGCCTCCAGCGTCTCGAAGGAAAAGTCCAGCACGTTGGCGAACGTGTCGAAGCACTTGACGTCCGGGAACGACCACCGCAGTCGCTTGATGTCGCCGTCGATGGCGAACCCGATCTTGGCGATCCTCTCGGAAGCGAACAAGTGCTCGAACAGCTCCTCCAAGTCGCCCAGCGCCATCTCCACAAAGTCGAAAATGAACACGTAGTCGTCGCAGGCGACCTGCAAGATAGAGCACTTGGAGGGCACCGCTGCTCGGCTATCGGGGCGCCACTCAGCGTCGAGGCCCAGTCGAGTCACACAGTCGCGCATCAGTAGCTCCGTCGCCACGGACAGAGCCTCGTCGTTGTCAACCACTACAATACGATCTTGAGCCAGCGGGATCTTCAAATACGCGGTATCGTCAGCGGGGGTGGCCGACGCGTCCGCGTACACGGGCTTTGGCATTGCAGCACGTGCCTGCATCATGTACGGCATGAACTCCGCTTCGTGTTCCAGCTTGAACTCCCTGATTGCCTTGTACGTGTTCCTGAAACTGGACGAGCCCTCCTCGTCCTCATCTTCCTCGGCAGCAGCATTCTCTATCTCGATCACTTCGCGAACGAATTGCCGGCGCATTTCCACTGAGTCATCCATGTCCGACTTGAAGAACATGAGCACATTGCTGACCCCGCCATACACGAACATCTCTGCGAACTTTGGTCCAAGGTATGCCGCTGTCTCTGCATCGTACAGCTCCGGGCGGCGCATCAAGAATCCCATGGTCTTGTCAACGCTATCGGTCTCAAGTGCATCGAGGCAGAATGCCAACAGTTCCGATCGGTGCGACCGATGCAAGTACACGACGTCGTCCAGCTCTTTCACAATGTGAACCGACAGCAGCGGCAGTTGGCTCACGCAGTAACTTGCATGCCGTTCCTCCATCGGGAACTCGTCTGTCACCACCACAAGCAACTGCTTCGCCAACTTGCCCAGTGTTCTAAACGTCAAGTCCAGGAAGCGTAGCGAGACGACCGACTGCAGTAAAAAGAGGCAGGGATCCGGGGTGGTCATGAGCGCGTCCCGAATGGACTGTTCAGCTGCATTCTTGGAGTCCTTGTCTCGACTAGTCGTCAGAACCTGCATCGCGTGCTGCGAAAACATCAAAGGGGAGCATGACAGACTCGCTCTCGAACACCAATACCTGAAGCTCGCAGAATCTTGGTCTTCTCCAGCAGTCACTGCGAAAGACCCTTCTGCCCCCAGAGCCGCGTGATCCTTGAATACTTGATCGAAGATCGCGCGCCGAGCATACAGCGTCTTCATTGCGACTTTGCGTGACGATTCATCGAATGTGTTCCCACGCCGCGTGTATTTGAAGTAGAATTCGCGCAGCAACGAGTCGTAGACTGGCACCGGCATCATCAAAGAGGATTCTTGGAAGTGCTGCAGCATCGCTTGGGCCTCCGAAACCGTGTCATGTTGGATACAGCACATGAAAAGCGCTGTTTCAGTGGCAGCAGAACGACAGAAGCCGTGCTTCAGCATCGCCTGCAGCGTTTCCTCCGCCCCAACCGAGTTGTTCTTGTAGGCACACGATTTCACCAGTTCTTCCAGAAATCCTTGCTTTTTCGCTTGCACGCCGGTCTCACCGAGTGGAAGTTCGTGCACTAGGAGCTCAAACCCCTCCTTGTGGCGGTATCCAAACATGCGCGCGATCTCGACACCCATTCGCTGCGTGAATACGATCTTATCTTCACGTGCCAGGGCAATTAGCTCGGCGATATGGTCGCAATTCGTGAGCAAGTATGCCCCCCGAACAAACTTGCGGTACAGCGGCAGTTCTCGAGTGATATCTGGCAAAGTGTCGATTTCTTGGACAATTTGCCATGCAAGGGGCTCGTCACCGCAGCACATGTATGCATCGACGATGGAAACGTACGTCTTCGACGTGAGCTGAAGCTGTGGCTGGGGAGGGATGGGCTCACCTTCGCTGTCGTCGCCATCGCTCGAAGGCTGCCATCCCTTGGTCGCGAGGTCACGCATGGCATCGATAATGACGGACACGTCTTCCTTCCATTTCCGCTTCCTGCACTGGTGGATGAGTGTCTCGAAGTCATTCCTGGCAGGATCAAACCGAGAAGCGTTAGAAAGAGTGCACTTATGAAGTTAACCAGTCGAGGGTGCACTCACACAGTCACCAGTGAGCCGCTTTGAATTCGAGAGATCAGGCGGTTAATGTCATGATGGACAACCGCCTTTCGAACAGATTGGGACGTCTGATGCCCCAGACAGCCCAGCGTCTTCGAGCCTGTACCGCACACATTGTCAGATACAGCAGTCAAACTTACAAAGCGCTAGTTGACCACAGTGTACCCACTGTCCGCAGTCGACCTCCCCTCTTCCGCCTGCAACTTCTCGACTCGGTCTCTCTCCTCTTGGCTCAGCACGCCACTGTCGACCCATTCAGCAAGCACGGGTTCCAAGCCGTCATAGTCCAACAAGTTGGCCACTTGGCCCACCGTATAAAAAAACCGATCATCCGCGCGGAGCTTCGGGGAATGAGCTGCAATCTCATTCAGCACGCGCGTCGCCACCGCGCGCTCTTTCCTCCTCGCGCACGTCTCCAGAGCTTCGAGAAGCAAAGCCTCGTCAAAAGCCCCATCATTCCGTGCATGATCGAGGAACAACAAGCACTGCTCCGCCCCAACTTTGTCACTCAGCCCCACCGCTCGAACCAGCGTCGTGTAGGTCACGACGTTCGGCTTGGACGTCGACAGCCGCATCTCCTCGTATACCTAAATCACAGCAAGTAACAACCCCATTAGCCCCCACCATCAAAACCCTCACCACCAGTACCACACAATAATTACTTGAATAGCAGCGGGCAAGTCTCCGTTCCGCGCAATGACGTCGATCAGCGCCGTGTACGTGAACACGTCCGGCTGGTAGCCGTGCACCTCCAGCAGGTCAAAGGCGCGCTGGGCCTCTCGCACGCTGCCAGCTCGCTGACTGGCCGTGACGATTGTGTTGAGCGCGTAACTGGGCTGCAACATCGGCAGCTGTGGGATGCCGCGCGTGCTGTCGCCCTGCGTGGCCAGCAGCACGAGCCACTCCACGAACGCGAACGCCTTCTCGATGGCCGCGTCCTCGCGGCTCCCGTCCTTGTGCAGACCGACCTTCATCCAGCGGAAAATGGGCCGCAGGAACGCGCGCGTCTCCCATGAGGAATAATCCTCGGCGGCCAGCAGTTGGCGCAGCAGCGGCCCCGACACCTCGTCCTCCTCCCAGTGATACTCCTTCATGGTCGCCATGGTCTCTTTTTGAACCCAAGTTGATGCGGGCGGGTGCTGGAAGTGTGGTGCACGTTAAATTAGAGTGGGACACATAGAGGCAAGTTGAAGTGGAACAAAAGGCAACTTGTGGACTGTTGGAAATCAAACGAACCAGGCTCTCAGTCGCAGCAGGAGCATACAAAGACGCCATAATCGCTATCACTATCGCTGCTATGCATGCATGTATCGAGCTTGGGATACCCAAGCTCATCCACATCGTAGTCGTAGTCCATTTCTTCGTCTTGGTCTCGACTTGCATCATCGTGCGAGAGCACACGATTGGTGATGGTAATGCCGTCGTTGTTCTTTTCATCTTCCCAGCCCTCCCACTCTACGTAGATTGCAGGGTCGGCATGTGCCGAATAGAGCCCAAACTCAGCAATTCGCTTGAAGGAGTATCCGTCGTGCTTCATAGCGACAAGGTGCTGACGCAGCGATGGGTGGGCGGCTTTTACACGAGCCATAACATCGTTTAAGGCACAGAGATACGTCGTGCTCCACTGCCAGTCAGCGTAATTGTCCGAATAATAGCTGCAGTTCCCGAGCACAAAACGAATGTTCGCCGGATGAGCGGGGGATCCGAAGCCTGCGCAATATGAAGCAGCAAGCTTTTCAACTCCTCATAATACGCCAAGTCATCGGCTCCGATACAGATGTCGAAAGAGCGATTCCCGCTAAAATCCGCCGACAGACCATTCAGGAAGTCGAACAAACCTTTGCCTGTGCAAGCAACACTGCGCAGGTCCAGGGATTCGAGATACTTGAGCTGAGTAAGCGCCATAAACCCCCGATCCATGAATGTATGGATTGGCGTCAGAGTTTTAGAGTTGAGCCGTTCCGCGACCTCAATAATTGCAAACCTGGAGACAAAAGGACAGTGTGTGGCCACTGCCTCGCAAAAGCTGTCGTCAAACACATTTGCGTTGATCACCTCTCGATCCGGGAAGTCGTCGCGCGATTCATTCCGCTCGACATTGATCTCCACCTCTGGGTCGAGAGGGTAATACAACAGGATTTCTAGTGTGTCTAGCAACGGACAGCCCTTGAGTGCAGCGCTTACGTCCGTTGCAAGGTAGCCATATCCTGGCCGCTCACAGTAATCTAGTTGATCCCAGTTCTCGTTAGGAATTGGTCCAGCAGCCTCACTCTTGTCGTGAAAGTACCATTGCCACTCCCAGAACATCGCTACACCGAACGACAATCTTCTTAGCTGGGGCTTGATATGCTCTCCAAAGACACGGAAGTACGGGTCTCCATAGGCAACAACAACCCAGTGGAACTCTTGCAAGTTGGTACACGTCTTGTTGAACTCCTCCCAGTCCTGCAACGTCAAAAGCCTCGTATCCTCACATACCAAGCCGTTGTTTGTGAAAAGGGACTCCTTATAGCCGTCAAGAATCTCAACCAGCGGGCAATTGGTCACAACATTGTAAAAAAACTCCTCACTCGCCCGGAATTGCTGGTCGCTATTCCGAGTAGGAACTTTTAGACATCGCAACCCGCCAATAGTGCCATGCACCCGTCACCATTTGAGTGATTCATACAACTTAATCATCACTGCTTCAATATGGCACTCGTCGGTTTCTTTCTCGGCATAAGGGAGTGTCAGAGAGCTTAATTTCAGGCAATGCTTTGCAGACGCGTCGAGTATCGGGAGTATATGACAAGTGTCCAGTGGTATTTTGTCCAGGTTGAGCAGCTTTAGTTCCGGAAAGCACGCAAAGATCCTTGACCAGTCGATTCCGACTGCTTCCGCGTCCTTGCGTAGTGTGGATTGGCTTGGGCTCTTGCAGTCAGGGGTCCTTTCGATTTTAACGCGCAATTCAGTCACTTGGACGCCTCGTTGTTCCGCTTCAGTGTATAACTGCTGCACTTCGCCTTGGGTGGGCAACGCCTTCACCGTGAAAGTGAGTGCTGAGAGCTCAAACTGTTCAGAAATTGTGCGAACAGGAAGCAACCAGCTTTTCGACACCAGCTTCAGCTCTTTCAATGTTGAAATCGCCGTAGAGCGCTTGTCTGACGCGACATCTTCGCCATAATAGGGAACTGCGAACCTCAAGATGTGCTGCAGGAGCAGCAACGGCAGGTTTTCCATATAACGTTGCGGAACAATAGTACTTAGTAATACGTGTACATAGGTATTGACGCAGTCCTATCCCATCAAATATGACTACCAGTCATCGTCTTCTTCTTCATCATCTGAGTTGTTAGCTCCGCCACCTCCAGCTATCGGTGTAAGTGATTGAGTGTTGGAAGACTGTGTAGGCGGGCTTGTTTGCGTAAGTTCCGTCACATCGCGGTTGTCAGAGTTCCGGGGTGAACGCGGTGGGTCAAAAGCAGTCCCTGGTGCGAATCGCACCGTAGGTTTCTTTTGCTTTGCATGAGCAGGTGACGATTCTTCGTTGTTCGATCGGGCATCTGACGATGGATTTCTACGTAAAGTAAAGCAACAAATAGTAAGCACACGTGGTTTTCTGTGCATTGCTTGTAGTATACCGTACCTGCTCCTCGAGTTTTGCTTCGTAATTAAGCTCATGAGGCGCGAGCTGGCGTCCAGAAACCCCTGGCGCTGTTGTGAACGACTCGAATCTTCCGCTGACTCGTCGTCGCTGCCGTCCGTCGTCTTCTTGAGTAACTTGCTCCACTGCCATTTCCCCAGACCGCTTTCTTCACTTTGGCTCTTGCTGGCAGCAGCGCCTTTGCCGCGCTTGCCTTTCTTCTTGGTGGTAGGTGCAGCAGCAGGGTCTACTCGCACAGGAGGATTACGATGAATTACTTGGCGCTGCGAGAGGAAAGTTAATTCTGCCGAAGTGTCGCGCACTGTGCTGTGTTGCAGCAGCTGACGGGCTGCCTGCTCGCTCCTAGACGCTTGGTCGTCGTCGTAATCGTCATTGTCGCTCTCTTGCTGAGATTCTACCTCCTTCTCTTTGTTGAAGACGTCGACTGGGTTCTCGTCGACCGAAGAGCTCAATTGCTCGTTTGTTACGAATGTCCGTCGGACATTTCGGGGCGTGATGTTCAAATAGCTCTTTCGCCTACCTGACACGGGTGCATCAGTGGGCGTGAACACTGACACCTTGTACAGCAGAACACCCACTCCAGCAACGAGCGCTGGCCCAAGTTGCTCCACCAGTTCCCGGTGAAAGTAGCCTTCGACTTCTCCCGTCGGATCCTGCACAAAAGACGTGGTAATAAGTGGTATGTTTTCTCTACGATCCGGGCATCGTAACTAGCGGCCGCTTACATGCAGGACGGCTACGATCTCTTCGTCAACGTAGCGCACCGACTTGATGAGAACTAAGAGCTGCTCAAACAAATGACAGCGCTCTCGGTAAGGAGCAACGAAAACAACCCCCAGACAACGGCACAGCATTGTTTTACCTGCGGGACCTTGGCCAGCGCTTCGTCATCTCCCACAATGTTCTGCACCGTGCACTTCAAGTTGCGGATCTTGATGCTGCCTGCAATCAACCAAGCCACTGCGTCAGAACTCTCATCTACAGAGACGAATGGATGTACGTGACCCGTTCACCTACCATAAAGCGTCCCCGACACAGCTGGCATACCCAGGTACTGACACATTTCCACCCACGGGCCTTGATCAAACACCGTCGCGATTGCCACTGAGTACCGATCCGAGTTGGCGCTGGCGATCCGGCTGTGGTCTCCCTGCGAGTTGTCCAGCCTGCCAGCCGCCAACCGTCAATAGGCAAGTCTTGCATATAAACACTAGCAATTGTGAACAACTCACTGGTCGGCGCGCTTCTTCATGACGTCCTGCAACGGACCTGGCACATGGCGCATCCACTTGAGAATGCTCTGCTGGGACCCCAGGTCTGCCGCATTCACTCCGTTAGCCAAACACCCACACTAAGCTTAAGTGACAGAGGCAGCAAACGCACCCTCGTCGTCCGCATTGCGCGGCCTCTTGCCGCCCAAAGTGGCGTCTCCGCCGGCGTCGGGCGCCATGTCTTCGTCCTCGCTGCCACTCATGGTGAAAATGAGCGATTCTATTGTACCTCCTAATAGAAGACCCCATACAAAAACAAGGTTAAACACTAGCCAAGACGTTGCAGACTGCAACTTGCAGTCGCCCAATACTTTGAGCAAGGCGCTAGCCCAGTGTTAAACGCTTAGCTGGCCTCATGAAGAGGTGAAACTTGATGCTTCAGACTTGGGATCTTGGCGTGGGCCATCTCAGTTTAATTAGGAGGAGGTTTCACCGGTTCTGGGGTGCCCTCGTCGTTGTCATGCTGCTTTTCAGGGTAGAACTTTTATTAATAACTTCGTATTTCAACCAGGTTCTCAATGAAAACCCGATTGGAAACTTATCACCCGCAATGGTGATACCTTCGTCACGACCGTGCTGTTGCCGCAGTGTTGACCTTCGAATGTTTGGATGTCGCGCACTTGAAGCCAGGATATCCTGGATACCATATAGGTAGGGTGTTGTTGTGCTGTGGCAAAATGTCGGGGCTTCAGAATCGAAATGTCGGTAGCCTTTGGTCGTCTCATGTATGGATTTTGTACGTTGTTCTCGCCACCAAGGCTTTGGGGAGATGCTACATGTAGACGCCTGGGGTGAATACTCTTGAGTCTTCGCTGTCGTATAAATTATCGCTGTTGCATTTCATGGGCACTGCTGCTGCGAATATGACACACACATAGGTCATTCAACAGGCGAGTTCTTCATGATGGCAGGGAGAAGAGCGACTGATAGTCCGCACGTAGTGTATAAAGCTCTTCTATATAATCGGTCGTCGCGGCTGCTTAGGCATCGCTTTCACCTTGCCAACATTAAAACAGCGGCATGACGTTGCGGTGGAAGAAGACGGTGAGGCCGAGCAGCATGATGAAGACCTGGAACCACAGGAATGGCGACATCTTGATCTCCCGCCGCATCTGCATCTTGGCCACGCGCAGCTCCTCCGCCTCCTTGGCCAGACACGCGGCGCACGTGGGCGTCACGCCGATGGGCATCGCCAGGCGGTCCACGGGTGCGTCGCATTTCTTGCAGCTCGCCATCTTAGGCACTTTGCCGCTCGCGATGTCCGCCTCCAGCAGCGCGCGCTTCTCCTTCTCCTCCTTCTCGCGGCGGGCGGCCACAATCTGCGGCCCGCGGATCAGGTTCAGGTACAGGAACAGCAGCGAGTTCATGGCTGCAGCAGCGTCGCCGGCGTGGAGGAAGTGAAGCGGTCGCGGTCTTGCTCTTGGTGGTCTATTGACAAGTGAGACTTGATCGAAGGAGAGAGCAGTCGACGAATCGTACCTAGTATGAATGCATACATTAATCAAGTCGAACGAGGAGATGGGCTCATGAGTCGCTTTTATTCGCCAAAGTGGTTCGGTAGTACTAGGACAAGATATCACCGATATCAGTGATATTATCTCTGATAGTGATAGTAATAGTGATATATCTTTGAGCTCGGGCCGGTGATAGTGATAATATCAATATTCGCATAAAAGTGTGGCGGTATCAGTGATAATATTAGTGATATTATACAGAAAAGATCTTCAAAGGACGCGCGTATGGTTGGCCCTCCAACTCACAGGCTGGGTCAGTTTCGCTCATTTTTCGACTTTTGCCCCGGGCCCACGACTGATGAAGTGCGCAAAGATTGACTGTCACTGGGGGAGACATCCCAGAGACATGCCCTTGCTGTGTGTGCGGTAGCGTTCGTACAAACACTAACTGTATAGCTAACACTAGTGTTTGCAAACTGTTTGTTAGTGTGTAGTGAATCTGGCTTACATGCTTGTGGAGTTAAACAATTTTCAACAATTTATCTTGAGCTAAAAAGAGTTGAAGCATTTTCACTTGCCGGATGCTGACTTGCACGCGAAGGTCTTCTACTCTTGCTACGGCCGCGGTGTGTACGTTGACAACGGTTGCTACTTAATTGTGCGTACACTTGACTGACTTCTGAGTAATTCCACATAATGCGACTTGGAAAGATGCCACGTCCGGCATCTCCATCTTGGACCAGACTGGAGGAAGAAACAATTTAAATGTATATGAGGAGTAACGCGTCGATCCACTTATGCGGGAGTGAGTAAGCTAACAGAGAATTGAAGCATCATCTCGCAGAAAACAACACAAAAGTTCCCCTAAAGGCTTTGGAGCACGTTATTTTTGTTCGTGAATAGCATCCCGACAAGCAACCTCTTTACGAGAGCTTCGAGTAGGCTGGAATAGCTAATGAACATTGAGTGAGGCGAACTCTGGACTGCCGTACAGTGCATTAAAAAACTAAAGTGTCCTCCACACTCGTTTTGAATTAGTCGTCCGTAGGACAAGTTACCGGAAATGATGAAACGTTTTGGCGTGGGTGGGCAATCCCTCGTACTCGTTGTCTGGCTGCATCAGCTCCATATCATTGATCATCATCATAGATACGGCAAAGAAGGTGTACATGCAAGTATTTTTTCTAATTGATAAACTTGGGCACAACGACGCGTATTCGGGTCTCCTTGTTGCCACCATCAGTTGATTTTACCCTCGAGCCATGATTGCGGTTTCGCAGCACAAATTTTGATCTTGCACATATTAACAATTCGAGTCAACTAGTTAATTCTAACAACGGGCATCTACTGCGCCTGCTTCGCAGCCGCAGCATCTGCCCGGTAACCCTTCTATGTGATACCCGCCGGAGGCAGCGTAAACAGGAGCACTAAAACTATCAATCACATACGGGGCCGCAGCACCATGACGCAGGGCGCCTCCGCAGTGGGGATAGTCTCGCTGCCACGGGCGCTACACACACCAACTCAATGCACATTTTAGCACATGTACGACAATTATAGTTGTTCCGTTTGGCAAGATTCGAGATGGATGGAGAACGCGTCATCCCATAGCATCAGCGCAGATATTCAGTTTATTTCAGTTCGCAGGCTTCAGTTACCGGCTTCAGTTTACCGGAGCCAGTTACCGGGCAGACGCCGAATTAACCTGTGTTGGGCTGGCCACAGCACTCCCTCCGGGGTTACTGCTATTCCAGAAAAATGGAGTCAGTAGTTTTAAGTTGACGCAGCGCACGAGTTTACATGACGTTTACGTTCTCGGACGTCCAAGCACATTACTCAGTACTCGAAAGTCCGCAAAATACTCAAAAGAGCGCACAGCTGATTCTACGTCACAACCGAGATGAGCTTCGGCGCATAGAGAAGAGCAAGGGCAGATCTGGTGAATAAGTCTCGTTCTCAGCGTACATTGCATACTTTCAATACATGTACCTTTTTCTGGAAAAAAGTTAAATGCATACTTTCAATACAAACACCTTTTTCTGGAAAAAGGTACATGCATATTTTTAATACACTGAGTGATAAATATCAGTGATATTATCAGTGATAGTGATATCGTCGTCGTCCCACTGATAATATCAGTATCACTGATATTGGTCCAAGATCGGATATTAGTATTAGTATCACTGATAGTCCAGAATTCCCACTACTACCGAACCCTGACCGTATCTCTCGAACTGACATGCAAGCAGTTGCACTGTAACGCGCCTTGCAGCCATCTTGTTGCCGTTGATAAGCTTAGAAGCCGCGCCACTCCATCTCGAGCGTGACGGAGCCGCGGTTGCCTTCGAGCAGCCAAGTGTCCGAATACTGAAGTGCGCGTCGCACGGGCTCCAATGCAATTTGCACGCGACCGATAGTGTCGTCGGTCTTCAGTAGGTCGCTGTCCATGACCACGACCGACAGCTCGTCATGCTGGTAGTCGTTCACCAGCAGCTCAAAGCTCTCGGGAGGGTCCCAAATCTGTACAAGACACCAGGGCCATTCGCAGTGAGATGCAGTATTACTACCTCAGCACAATTCCAATGAGGGATACAACAACGTACCGGATTCAGCGTGTGGCGCTTGACCGAGCTCTGCTGGCAGCGAGAGCCTACGCGAAACACGACGTACGGGTCGCTGGTGCCGCTAATATCCATCGATGCCAGTCTTTCGCACCGCAGCAGCTTGATGATAATCACTCCCATGCGAGCGACATCGTCGGGGAGCGCTTTTTCGTCGTCATCCTGACCCGAGCTCCCGCGTCGAGTAAACGGGTGCCAAACCAGCTCCAACTGCGCTCGGCGATCGCTGCCACACTCGAACGATACGTTCTCTTCACATCCAATGCGTGGTTTAAGGTGCCCCAGATGAACCCAGGCCGTGTCATTACGCTTTCGAGGCTGGAAGGCTTCACTGCTCTCCAAACATACGCTTAGATCCTGGGTTTGAGGATCAAGCACTAAAAGCTTGTACGCTTCCCCACTAAAGTCGAATGAACTCTGGCCGTGAACAGTTTCCGAGGCTATGCTTTCCTTGCCCACACTAATGCTCACACGGAAGCTAAAGACCCCAGACCACCGCGAGAGCGTCCTCGATGGGCACACACCACTCACCTTCAGCCCTCGAATCACGAGTATCCCAAGAGGGTGATTCGCAGTCAGCGCGCCCATTTCCAGGATGTTGCGGTCATCAACAAGTGGAATCAATACTTTGTTGGGCCACAAGCAACGCTTCTCCACGGCCGAGTTGATGGCCTTGTGTAGTATTGGCGACAGTGCCGGCAGGTCCATGATGTTGATGTGCAGCGTTTTCAGCTGGAAGTCGATAGTTGGATTCTCGATAAAGCTGACGACCACTGCTCCGAACGTAGGCCACCACGGGAACAGTGGTTTTAGCTCCGCTCGCAGCGTTCCTCGAAGCACAATGTCCGATATCTCCACGTTCACAGCCGCATGCAGGAGCGGGTTCCCAAATGACAGCACCACTTCCGAGTTCTGCGTCACGACGAGAAGATCCACGTCCAGCGTCACTTGCTCGTCGCTCGTCCCCTCCAAGCACTTGATCCCGTTGATTTTGGGTGCAGCAGTTCCAAAGTTGAGACTGCGAATACCAACCTCCGTCATCCCCACTGTCGGCTTAACGAGCTCCAACTCCGCAACTAGTGCCTCTTTCAGAGATCGCGCGACAACCACCTTCACGTACGGCCACATCTTGGCAACGACGAGATTAAGCCACTCGCACTTCTCCACATCCGGGAACTTGACCCACCGAGGCAGATCGTCGCGCATCAGTTCGTTCAGTGCATCTCGATCCAGACCTCGAAGTATCTATCAGATAAAAGAAACGGCTTTTGTTACGACAAGTGATATCTATCCTGGTAGAAGCGAATGTCAACGCACCTCGAGTTTTGATCCAGTTGACAGCGACGGGTGATTCCCCGCCTTCAGCTCGGTGGCTTTCAGTTGGAACATGATCGCAGTGGCGAGCACCAGCGCAGCCGCGTACAGGTGCTGCTTCGTGCCTAGGTAAAACATAACGGCGCTGCAGAGCACACCGAAGACTCTGTCACCAACTGGAGCCACAACGTGGTTCTTGACTCCGTGGTTGACTTGTTCCCTCGACGGAACGGCGTCGCGCATGCCCTCCACCACCGCAGTAGAAGCAGCAGACGATTCATCGCCCCCTGCCTCATCCACAACATGGTCTTGCTCGTGTTCTTCTCCCTGCGTCGTGTCCCGGTGCGTTGCCTGTTGCAAGCGGTCGGACTGATCCAGCGACTGCGGCGCTGCGAGAGCTTCCCGGCGTCGTCGCGCCAAGCTTACCGCAAATCCCGCAGAGATTGCTGCCAGCGACACAGTAAACACGAGCCAATGCTCACGGTTGCCTCTAAGACAGTTCATCGTCGAGGCACAAAACACTATTGTACTGTAAAAATGCTGACTGGACTTGACCATCCCGTTAGAAGTTGAAGTGGCACAAATCTGGCAGATCACAGTAAGCGAGAAACCTGCCGTTTTCGTCCAATCATTTTAGCCGTGGCGAACATTAGGCGGCGTTCCCATACAAACCACAGCCATCTCTCGGAGGACGCGACGATGGCGGAGGTGATCGTGCTGAGCGACAGCAGCGACGCGTCATCCGACTGCGAGATGGTGCCCGCGTCTGCATCGTCGACCCCCGCAGCGTCCCCCGTGACGCCGCGGAGGCCCGCGCAGTCCGTCGGCTACTCGAACGCGGTGGAGGCGGCGCTGGCGATGGCTGCCGCCTTCGAGACGCAAACGCCCAGTAGTAAGGCGAAGAAGAGGAAGAAGGAGAAGAAGCAGCGCGTTACGCCTGCGCCTCCGCTGCTGTCTACGAAGACTAAGAAACCCCATACATTAAGTGCAAATCAGCTGCAAACTCCGGCCGAACGGAGGAAGACGATGTCGAAGCCCGTGGAGAAGGATCGAAGGCTGACGGTCACTCAGGGGTCGAAGCGCAGAGAGAAGCAACGGCCAGCTAAAAAATCCCAGGGAACTAGAGCTAGAGCCAGATCCAGCAGCTCCAGCTCGAGTTTAGACGCAGATTCTAGTTCGGACTCGGACTTGAGTTCTAGTTCAGAGCACCGCCGCCGCCGCCGCCGCGCTGCTGCCGTTGATGCGATCCGCCGTCCAAGTAGCAAAAGCGCAGGGAAAAGCAATGGCAAGGCTCCGTTGAAGAGGAGACGAAGACCGAAGGATACCAGCAAGCAGCGTCGTGTGGAGAAGCGACAGAGAGAACGTGCGAAGACACAAGCTACACCTGCAAAACCAAAGCCGGTGGAGGTTGTGGACCTCTTGTCTTCATCGTCGTCTTCATCATCGTCGTCTTCGTCGTCATCCAGCTTGTCGGATTCCTCTATTGGCGGCCGGACTCGATCGATTTCTTTTTCCTCCTTGTCGTCGTCTGGTGATGACTCACCGGAGTTGGCTGTGAAGACTGGAGACAAGCGGCTAGTGCTGAACGATCGTGTGCTGGGTAAGAGCCAAGCTCAGGCTTCTCTCCGAGCAGCAACGAGTGATGCTGCATTAACTCGACCGCAAATTTCGTCGCAAGGAGATAAGAAGGCGACGGACAGAGGGGTGACGACACCGCGTGAAGGCAAACGCAAGCGTGTACTGCCGAATATGCGGCGGAAGATGGCTGGCGGCGCCCAAAAGCGAGGCAGATTACCCGAAGTCGGAGAGACGACGAAGACCATTCATCCCGAGAAACCTGTGACGAGCGGTGCGCAACAAGGAGCTTCTGTATCGAAACCTGCGCTAGCGACGCCGAGTTCCCCACTGTCGATATCGTCATCTTCTTCGATTTCGTCGTCACCGACCTCGTCACCTGCGCTGTCGCCTGCTTCGTCGCCGAGACTGCTGCCCTCTAGGAAGTCCGCAGCAACTCTCTTTTCTGTAACAACGGACCACGGCCATGACGGAGCGACAGACGCTTTCGGTCGATACCAGTGCCGCAAGTCTGCCCCCGCTAGCGCTACGTCTGCAAGCAAGCCGAAGTCTCGTCCAGCCCCAGCAGCTTCTTCAAAACCGCTGGCATCACCATCATCATCATCGCCATCACCTTCGCCAAGGAAGAAGCGGCGAGTGACTGCCAGCTCATTCTTTGACATGGACCAGGTTGCGCTGAACGAACTGCAGGCTCAAGAGCGAGAACTAGCCTGGATCCGGTCACATCGGAAACAGGCGCAAGCTCAATCCCAAGCTCCGAAGCCTGCTGCCAAGAAAAAGAAGAAGAAGGTCCCCGAAGTGATTAGCGTTGACGAACACTCGGATACGAACAGTACGGCTTACTCGGAAAACACTGAACAGAGCGACCGGCACATTGGTGGAGCTATCGTGGATGTAAAACCCTCCGTCGCTGTCAAACCACCCGCCGCCAACGCGTCCTCTCGTGCATTGCTTCACCCGACGTCATACCGTGGTGTTTATCTGCGCGAGGCTCCGTTGAATATCCTTCCGTTGCGCAGCATGCCGTATAGCACAAGATGTGACCATCCGCTCACGTACTATGGTATGGTACTGTCGATGATTGCCCCCAACATGTTGTATAGGACTCGTCGCTCCTGGTGTACTAACCTATTGCCGTATAATCAATCATGAACCATGCAGATGAAACCGACACGCTGGCATCTCAGTGCGCAATTCTAGAGAACTTCGGCAAGTCAACACAGTGCATTTCGTCCGTGTTCCCGAACGAGGTGGCCAAGCCTCAGAGTGATGTCACTCGTGCGGTGGGTGCCTTAGTGGCTGCACACCTCCCTGTCATCCGCAGCTGTCACAAACGAAAGGTGCAAGCAATATTGGCAGAAGCTCGTCAGAGTATCCTATCGTATCGGGCAGCACTGCAGAAGCATAGACGAGTTCTTTGCCAGCAAAACGGTACACATTCCTCGCACTGGATTACAGCTATGATACCAATAACTTACTCACCGTACTATTTCGTCGCTATGTTGGAATGCAGTGATGCCGCACGTACTGCCTCGCAGTGCCGCCGAAAAGCACGCTGTGAGGAAGCTCAAAATCACGCGTCACTCTTGTAGCAAGAACGGTGGGAGTGTTTCTTTCCAGATCGGTCGAGGTGATGGGTTTGTGCGCGAGAGAACTACCTCATCGCTGATCCAAATCAACCGGGTCGAGGTTCCGCCTTTGCGAAGATACACGACCAGCATTGGACTGCGCGCAAATTATCGCGTTGACGACGATCCTATCCTGCGTTACACCGCGATAACAAGACCAAACAGCGGGACTGGTGGGAATGACGCCGCGAAGAAGTACGCCCTGAAAGTCGGGAACGTGGCTGACGAAGAGGTGGTTGAATACGTGCTACGACTGGTGGTGGGTCGTCTCGGCGACTCCGAGCAGGTGTTCCAGGCGCTGAAGAGCGAGCTGGACTTTTCCCAGGCATACACTGCTTACTGTGAGCTGAAGAAGCTGCACGATTCACGGCAGCGAGCGGAAGCCAGGATCGAACGCATCGAGGAACTAAGTCGTGATGGAGCACAGGCTACGGACCCCGATGTTGCAGCCATTGTGAGGTTGATGGTGCAGTCATCGCTGTCGAAGATTAGTCGCGGTAAAATTCTGAGCCGCCGATTGCAGCCGCCGATCCGAACCCTGGTTTCAAGTTTCGTGGACAGCCTTGTGGATGGAGCAACAGCGGGCATGGCAGCGCTGGGCTTACGAACGACGGACAGCTATGCCGAACTGGTGGACGTGTATTGTGGCTCGTTCTGCCGGATGTGCTACAGATACGCTTGTCACGAGCACGGCGGTGATCACCCGCTTCCAGCCAGACGTGTAGATCCCGTGTACCCTCGGCTTTGGTCTGCAGCACCCGCTGTTCAGAGAGTCGGACGTGTCGACGAGGTGGATCTGCTGGATTTGTCAGAGGATGAAGTGGTTTGTTTGGGCACGGAGCTGAACGACGAGGCGAAGCTCGGAAGTACGGCGGATACACGCGGCAATGCGCGATGTGGATCATCCACGCTGCATGCTGCCACGAGGGAGAGTGCTAGCGTCATCGGGAGTGATGCAGGTGTGAGCGAGAACCAGCAGCGGAGGGTACTCTCTGACCCATCGGAGTTCGTCAACGATTCGCACGTGCCGATGGTTACAACAAAAATGCGATCGTTCCTCTCCAAGGGCAGTGCCTGTAGTAAGATGTGCTGGAAGAATGGCGATCGCGTTGCCAACAACAAGCGAGCATCGTTGTCAGCAGCCGAGCTGGGTGTGGTGCGGAAACTGCGCGAGACAATGGGCGATAACTCGTGCTTGCTGGCGGCCGTCGTCGGCTCGGCCTCCTGCACTGATCTGCACGAGCTGATTAGACAAGATAAAGCGAATGACCAGCGCCCGATGGCGGATGGAAGGTCGGGCCGCCGTATGCGTAGCTGGAAGCAAGGTCGCAGATCAGGTGGGAGCAACCATGAACTCTTGCAGAGGACTCGCAACCAGCGTCTCCAGGACCGAGGCACCGAGAACCATGAGTACAAGCCGTGCATGCACGACGGAGTGTGCGACTCGACTGGGTGTTCGTGTATGAAACGAGACCACATGTGCGAGAAGGCTTGCGCCTGCTCTCGCGACTGTCCGAATAGGTGGGTGACGCTGCAGTTATTTGCTGGCATCAAGCTGGTGTGGATGGCCCACGTCTAACTATTGTGTGGCGTGCTGTAATGGTTGACGCAGGTTCGAAGGGTGTACATGTCCGCATGGCGAGTGCCAAACAAACAAGTGCCCGTGTTTTGCTGCACTACGAGAGTGTGACCCGGACGTTTGCGTGACCTGCGGAGCGTGTGAGTTGGCTGTTGACATTGCGAACAATGCTTTGGCGAGTAGCAAGTCAACTTGCAGCAACGTGAATGTGATCCGTAACAAGCACATGCGCTTGGGCATGAGCTTTTCTTCAATCCACGGATACGGCATGTACGCCCGGGAGGCAATCTCGACAGACCAGTTCGTGTACGAGTACACAGGCGCAATGCTGTCCCAGGACGAAGCCGAGCGACGTGGCCTCATTTACGACAAGATGGAAATGAGTTACCTGTTCGATCTTAACGAAGACGCAGTACTGGATGCACTCCGCAACGGAAACAAAAGCAAGTTCATTAACCACGATGGTGAGGCACCCAACTGCACGGCCAAGGTTGTAAGCGTATGTGGTGTGCACCACATAAGTATTTGGGCACTGCGCGATATCGCGGCTGGTGAGGAGCTGGTTTTCGACTACGGCTACAAGCGGAGTGTTGGTCCTGATTGGAGTCAGCGTCGAGCTGCATCGAAGGATACAAGTTAAGGTACGTGACCAACCGGTATGAATCGGTTGTCACTGTAGTTTAAGGTGTCACTCTGGTACAAATGGTGAGTGGTACTGATGTTTTAGGATAGAAGAATTAACCTTTTCATCGACGGTACTGACTGAGACTATAGACGTTCATTTTTCGAACAGGTATTGTCGAAATTCAAGCAAATACACAAGATGCTACGCATGGCACCGCTTGCGATTAAACTGATGAAGAAAGATAAACTCATCGTCAAGCTTCATAGGTACGTATATGTGGTCAATACTGAACACAAAATCCTGCTCGAGTATACATCGCCATGTACCCTGATAACTAATTTTGGTGCAGCTGATAGATGTCCTACCGGTCAAAACCTTCTCTTCCTCACGTACGTAAAAGCTTTTGATGAGAACTTCGATGGAAATCTGTTCAACTGTTGCGAAAGGTACGTTTACAATGTCGGATGTTGAACAGATCGTTGCTGACACGTACGCGAGTGTGTAAAGTTACGAGTATCACACGCTCGTCATTATGATATGTATGCTTTTCAAAGTTCGATGTCAAGTTCCTTCCTGAAACACTGAAGCTTTTTAGCATTGTTTCCCAGTAGCACCGTGAATTTGGTTTAGAATGAGACACATCGTCGAAAGTCGCGTCAGCTCCTAACGCGTTACTGAAGCTCCGTAGACCTGCTTCATTACATGCCACATCGAGTAGATTTCGACCGAAACGAACTACACTAAGCCGATACCCACGCTGATGCAGCGTCAAGGACCCAGTGATCAGGGGGGGGGGGGGGGGTGGCAACAAGGTACAGATCAATGAGTTTCGCAGAACAGTACCCACTGGTGAGCTGGCGTGACGAAGCGTAGGCTATGAACCTGGCAGTACATTGACTAAGGATCTGGGAAGATTATCTGGATGCATATGCGACAAAGCGCGTTTTCTTTCAGTCCCTTGCTTGGGCTAGGCCGTGATACGTGATGCGGAGCTACGGTAATTGCAGCTCAGCTCGACCCTGTTCGGGTGATACAAGTGTTTTTTATGCGACCTTTTTAACGGTCTTTTTGATCCCGTCTACGCTACGGACCCGTAGTCCACAGAGGGACGGTTATTAGTCGACCGGCGAAGAATTGGATCTAAAGATCAGGAACGGAGTGTGATCCTGCGAATGGGAAAACATGAGTGGTCGTGGTATGTGTAGCGATCCGTGGAAAATAAAAACCAGATGTAGGTAGCTGGGGATGCTTTTCCTGGGCAATCATGAAGTATTAAACTGGAATTTGGCGGTGGTGTACGTGAATGGGCAGGGCATGGGCGACATGAGAGTCAAGAAACGCGCCGTTCGCTGTCAGTATTCTCGAATTGTGCACACGTGGATACAAGCAGCGATCGGGTTGCGAAAGCTGTTGATATGTCTTAGACGATGGGGGTACGGAGTGATTGATGGAAGGGTGGATCCAGATTTCATCGCAGATTTGGTAGATTAACGGATCTAGATTCAGATCCAATGGTAAGTGGTATGTGAACGGCATAGATTAGAGCGACATGGAAAGCTTAGAGACTTTTGAAGCAACCCTATCGATGGAGATCCTGGAGAAGCCAGGACCATAAGTCGGTCCAAATCCAGGAGCTAAGGGCCCATCGTAGCTGCCGTACAAGAGCCGAGATCAGATAGATCTGGGTCCACACCCAGGTAAATCCAAGTTTGGATAGGTTCGAGTCAGATGCTAGGATTGGTGGTTGAATCGTTGGGATGTGCTGGAGACGCGGCACGGCAAGCGTCCATAGAGTCAGTAGGTACATATGAGACGATAGGATCCGCATGGATGTAGAACTTCGGGATGCAATTAACCTGTACCATACTTCGTAATTCCGAGCCGTAATCGTCTTGATCATAACAAGTGATTCATCCCTCACCTAGAATTGGGAGCTACAGGAGCCCTACACGGCGAAGAGAGGTTAGCCGTAGCCAAGCTAGTGTCTGGTTTAAGGCTACACTAGTATTTTCGCCAGATACAAAACCTTCTTAGTGAACTACCATCAACTGCAAATCCAAGATCCACCGGGGTTGCTTGTTTGGCACCCTTCTAGATTGTGAGCAACACTTTCGTAGGTGTCGATAAACTCGACCAAGGAAGTCCCGCAAAAGCAAGTATATGGACAAAAATGCACCGAAGATAACCACCCAACGGATCCAGGTCTAATCTGCCAGAATTCAGGTAACCACAGTATGTTTTACATGATATGAAGTGCTTGACACTTAGGATTTGTATGTAGACCGAATAGACACCCACCTATACATACATGTAGTTGGTTCTACTTTTTTAAGAGCTTGTGTCTGGACCAAGTCGGAACAAAATAGGCTTGGCCCAACAATATTCCAGTGGAACAGAAAAGGGTCGCGTTGTTCCACTGGACTTGAGAGCATATTTAATGTATTAATACAGATTGTCGCCACGAGATGCGACAGTACCTCTGAACATGTGAGACCAACTATATCCGCACTTTGTCGAATCGACTCCAATGAGCCAAACCAAAGCCAAGTACTAATAAGGACTACAGCCGTCCGTAGGAACGATAAGCTAGCTCACTTACGGAGATTCGAACACTTACACGGGGCGCATACAGGGGCGGAGGCAGCCAAAAAAACCGGGGGGGGGCATTTCAGAA
>JAIKVE010000228.1:0-25577 GCA_024679115.1 Phytophthora pistaciae | reverse complement strand
CACCGCCCCAGCAGGGCGGACGCTGGCCCTGCGGCCAACTGACGGCCAAGGGCATCGCCATGATGCGCGACAAGGGCCAGCAGCTGCGCGAGCGCTACAAGCCGCTGCTGGAGGACGCAGACCCTGTCCACCACGTGCACGTGCAGTCCACCAACATCCGGAGGACCATTCGCTCGGCTCAGAGCGTCCTCGCGGGGCTCTTTCCCGAGCACTTTGTCAACGTGGACGCCGACAACCAGATGGGCGCCAATGAGAGCTTGCTGCCGGACAGCAGGAGGTTCTTGAGTCATATTCAGAACGACAAGAGGAGCAAGAAGGACGAGCTGCTCGTCATCCACGCGGACGACTCCAACAGCCTCGCGCCGCAGCACTCGTACGAGCTGTACCGGGATCTGGGCAAGATGCTGGCGGACGAGCTGCGGCAGCACGCGCCGCCGGGCTTTGCAGAGGCCTCGCAGAGGATCAGCAGCATCATTGGAGCAGGGTCCTCCAAGCTCGTGTCCTGGACTGGGCGTAAGTCTGCCGTTGGTTGCAGCTTGGGATCGAAGCGCACTTGGTGGTTGACTTTTGTGATGCTTGTGTGCAGTGCGAGAGGTGCTCATCTGCCGCGAGGCGCACGGGCTGGAGTTCCCGGAGGGCCTCGACCAGCAGCTCTTCGCCCAGATCTGCGAGTACGACGCGTGGCTGTGGCACCACCTGTACGGCAACATGGGCTTCTGCCGCGCCAGCTTCCGCGCCGGCGTGCAGCGCATCTACTCGTACCTGACCAGCGTCGCCGAGGTCAGTGCGCCTGTCGTTCGTCGACGCTTTGATACCTAGTGTACTGTTCAATGCTGACCGCCGTTTGATATTTTGCAGGGTCAGAGCGCGCACAAGCTGTCCCTGTTCTCGGCGCACGACAACTCGCTCGTGGCGCTCATGAACGCGCTGCAGCTGCAGGTTCCGCGCGTGATCCCTCCGTACGGCGCCATGCTGACCTTCGAGCTCTTCCGGCACCGCGTCACGGGCGAGGTCTTCCTCCGGGCGCTGCTCGAGGGCATCGAGGTGGCCTTCGTGGCCCACGAGCACTCGGCGCTGTGTCCGTTCGTCGTGTTCCAACAGGCGGCGCAGAGCTTCCTTCAGGGCGCAGCACTTTGAGTTCCCAAAGCGTCCGTCCACGCAATAGTGTCCTCCAGTGTCCTCGTCCGTGACACGCATCACGTCATCTCGTATCTGATTCGGCCAGTCAAATGGTGTGTACCACCTAAAATAGTAAACGAAGATTCAAGTGCGTGTGCATGGTCTCCGTCTAGCAGCGCAGACCTCACTTCGCATTCTTCCAGCAGACCCGCAAGCGTCCACACGAAACTCCTCTGATAATGGCTACATCCGCTTCAACTACCGGTAGCCGCGACTTGACGCTGCGCCACGTGCTCATCTTCCACCGCCACGGAGACCGCACGCCCGTGCTCACGTCCATCGGTACGAAGGTGCAGGCCACGCAGGACGAGAAGGACTTCTGGGCCTCCAAGGTGGCCACCTCGGAGCAGCTCGAGCTGCTGCTGCAGACTGCCAAGCCCGTGGGCGCCGACGAGACGCAGTCGCCAGTGATCAGGCCGTCGAAGGAGTCGCAGTTTCCCTACGGCCTGTTGACGCAGAAGGGTGTCAAGCACATGACAGGCAAAGGACGGGCGCTGCGAGAGCGCTACGGCCAGCTCCTGGACGGTGGCGACGTCAAGGCCGAGGACGTCTACGTGCTGTCCAGCAGCGTGCCGCGCACCATCGAGTCGGTGCAGTGTCTGCTGCGAGGTTTCTTCTACGACGACGAGCAGGACCAGCAGAGCAACAAGGTCCCGCAGTTCCTCGTGCGCACGTACACGCGCAACGTCCTGGCGCCCATGCACCCGCTGCAGGTGTTCAACGAGATCGAGCTCATCGTGCACGACGACGTGCTCAAGCTCCGCAGCAAGATCGAGCGGGACGCGATGGAGAAGCTCGGCCTGCATCTGCGCGACTGTCTCGTCGTGCCCGACGACCAGCCGCTGTCCTGGACGGCGGTCCGCGACGCGCTGACGTGTCGAGAGGCGCACGGCTGGCCGTTCCCCGACGGCGTCGACCACAAGATCTTCGAGCAGGTCGAGGCGTACGACACGTGGCTCTGGCAGCGTCTGTACCAGCGCAAGAGCTTCTGCCACGGCGCGTTCAAGGACGGAGTGAAGGAGGTATACAGCTTCGTCAAGTCGGTGGTGGAGAACACGCAGCCGGCCAAACTTTCCTTCTTCTCGGCACACGACAACTCGATTGTGGCGCTGCTGGGAGCTCTGCAGATCGACGTGGGCTCGCAGCTGCCCGAGTACGGCACCATGGTGGCGTTCGAAGTCTACGAGGACAAGGCGACGCACGAGTTCTTCGTCAAGCCGCGGTACGAGAACGAGGAGGTGACGTTCGCGGGCCACAAGCAGGTCCCGCTCTGCCCATTCTCGCACTTCGAGGCGCTGGCGCTCGAGTTCCTGTCCTACAAGGCCTAGAGTGGAGATTAGAGCGTGTATTTTGCTACTTCCTGGGCGTCATCGAAGCCGACCAGGTGTGGTTCGTGACTAGAGGGCTGCGCGGGGTGCGGGCGTCACCGTCAACACCAGCTTTAGCCTTATCCTTCGCGAGAATGTCCATGTAATCGGTGCCTTTGTACTTGGAGTCCTTCCACCACGACTCGGCTTCGTCGTCGTCGTCGTTCTGGGAGCTCTTCTTCGCCTTATTAGCGGCGTTCTTGGAGCTCTTCCTCTTCTGAAACGTCGTCAGCAAAGTCGCCTTGGCCACCTTCTCCTTGGCCTTGCCACCGCCACCTCCAGAGGCTGCGCCCCACCACGACGGTGGATCAAGCCACCACGAACTCGGGTCCTTGGCCTCCTTCTCCTTGGCGCCTGCGTCGCTGCTTTGCTTGGACTTCCACAGCTCCAGATTCTTGGCCTCAATAGCCTTCAACAGCGACTCGAAGCGCCAGAACTCGCTCTCGATGTACAGCGCTCGCAGCAGCTTCGGGTCCGAGGGCAAGACGCCGTCACGCAGGAACCGCAGGATGTGGCGGAACAGTCTCCAGTCCCGATCTACCCGGAAGCAGCCGCTTTCAGCTGCAGTGAGCGGGGAATCGTCCTGAACGAAGGCGGCGAGCAGCGACGCTGGGTCTTTCGAGGCCACACCAGCCGACAGCTCGAAGAGCTGCCCACCGACGTCTACAGTCACGCGCCGATCGCTAGCTGCAGGGAACGTGGCGAGACAGAACCAGTCTGAAGAGCGAGAAGCGTCGAAGCGCTCGCGCTCAGAGGTGAGCAGCGCGTGCTGCAGCAGCAACTTGCGCTTCTCACGTCGGATGAAGGCTCGCTGCTTGGCTACCTGGCAACGTATTAGCGTTAAAAGGTTAGCTTTGGGGTTATCACGCACATGCAGTAGTCGAGTTGCAACGCACTCGCTCGTACTGCAGCTCGAGGTTCTGTCGCTTGGAGGCCACCACGGTGCGATGTAGCAGCGCCTGCTCCTCTTCCTGCGCCTCAAGGGCTCGCTTCCATCGCTCTCGACTGTCGTCGTCGCGGATACCGTCGTCGAAGAGCGACTCGGTCGAGTCTGGAGCCCAGGCCGAGCCCTTGCGAGGCTTACGGGACGCCATTAGAGTTCGCTAGTGGCGTTGTGACCGTAGAGTTCGAGCCTCATAGGCGTTGAACGGTCGTAACTGCAACGTCCTGAGCAATTGAAGTGATGGTATTCATGATACGATTAAGCTGTGAATTCCTACGAATGTTGCGCGCTTCAGACGGCTGACGATACGTGGTCGCCACTACAACGCCAGTATAACGAGCAGTGTTGTCAGTACTGCGACCAACGTGGCGCTCTTCCGACTGGAGCTCGCAGCGTTGGTCTTTGAAGATGAAGCAGAGCCCGAGCCAAGAGCCGACTCCGATCTGACTTCAGGCCCTGGTCCCGCTATCGACGCGGACGATCTAAACGCAGTAGTGCATTCTCCTTCAAACGCGAGGGTGAGCGAGGAGTTAAGGCACTGAGCATTCTGAAGGAGGCACTTGTTGCCGTACGTGACGCCGTCCGATCCGCACTGAGGGAGGAACTCCTTCGTGCAGACGCTTTCGACGCAGCTCACGGTCCCCGCGCCGTCTGCACTGCCGTCACTGGCTGAGCTGCTGATAATTGCGCACTCGCCGCGCGACGTCATGACCAGCGTCGGGTCGGAGCACTGAGCTCGCCTCAAGAAGCACTCGTTGCTGTAGGTCTGTCCGTCGGAGCCGCACACGGGCGTGTACACGTCGAGACACGCGAACTCCTGGAGGCAACTGAGCCCGCTTCCATTTCCACTTCTGCTGTCACTGGCGCTTGCACTGGAGCACGCCCCCTGTGCCACGATCTCGAGCGTGTCGTTGCCCGAAGCACATCGAGTCTGGTTGAACTCGCACGCGTTGCTGAAGGTCTCGCCGTTCGAGGCGCAGACAGGATCGAAGATGGCCAAGCAGGAGAAGTCGCAGCTGGAACTCGACGTCGAAGCGGACTGCGATGTCACCGCTGCCATGCTGCTGCGTCTTGGGTGTGGCTTGAGGGGTTCCTCGAGGGTTCGGAAGTGGGGGCAGCATCCCGGCTAAGAGGATACTGGGGCCAACTTCAACATGACCAATGAAGCTATGAAGCGACACTTTGGCTTGACAACCTTCCTGTTACCCGTAGCAACGATGGAATACTGCACTGTTAGCGACCAACCCCTCTTTGATTGGTACTTGGCGTCATGCGGGGCTCTTCAACAGCATGGTACGAGGCGGTAGACGGAAGAGCTGCAACCAGATGTGGTCATTTTTCATCGATAACGTCCTCGGCGACTTGACGCGCGTGCATGCGGGAGATGGCTCTGCTCGAGCTGTTCACTCACCGAGGTGCCAATGTCAGAGCCCAATCATCGCTTCATCGCCCACCCCGCTCGTGCTCAATCGACCATGCTGCGGAGCTTGCAGATCCTCCAGGTCGTGTTGCAACTCGCAGTTCTGGTGCTGGTGATCGCTGCAGTTCACCTCCACTCGTGGGCCGTCATCGATCTCGACTCGCCTTCAAGCACTGATGGTAACAACGCACAGCAGCTTACGTTCGCGCCGGACGGCTACTGCCTGCGCCTCGGCAACGGCAGCTCCGAGTGTCAGCCGTTCCTGCACGCCATCCTCGAGAGCTCGCGACAGCCCGACGACTGGCCGAGTGCAGCCCCCGACCCGCTCGCCGTGCTTCCGACTCGTCTAGAAAGTCACGACGTCGACAACAACGAAGACTCGGTGGCGTCCCAGGCGCTGTCCTGCTGGTGCCACACGTGTGGGGAGCTCACGTGGTACATGAAGGGCGCGCAGAACGTGGCGTGTCTTGTGGTGCTCGAGACCGTCAAGTACGCCATGGCGCTCTGGGGCTTCTTCGCGACGGCGAGTCTCGGAATGTCGGCCATGTTCCTCCCACGAAGCTTCACGGGCTGCCACGCGTTCGCGAGCTTCACGAGCGCCATGCTCGGCTTCCTCGTGACAGTCGCGTGGTGGTATTACAGCAGCACGTACATCGACCGCGACTACCTGGACGAACTCGCACTGAATTGGCGTCATGGAGTCTCGTACCACTGCGCGCTCGTTGCGTTCGCTCTTGCGACAACCAACGCGCAGATCGCGTTCGATGTTGCGGGTCCTGTAGGCACTCAAAAGTTCACCAGGCGCTTCATCCGACCCACGCCGAGGATGCAGCAAGCGGACGACTGGGACCCGCTTTCCTGCCCAGCCAATTATCTCGTGTAATGGAGGAGAGGATGAAGTGTGTATGTTTTTAAAAAATATCAATGAGAGTTGTAAGTTTGCTGGATGGGCGTGGGTCAGTATGCAGAATAGATGGATAATAAGTTTGTTGAATTCGTGATCGGTCTTATGGGAAACTTCAGGCAAGCCAATGAAGAAGTGCTGGAGTGCAGTAGGGCGATGTGTCGCTGAACCAGAGACATATACTAGCTCAGCGACGTCTTCAGTTCCAGCGAAATGCGTAATGCTGTTGTCGCTGCCAGGCTTACGCGTATTGAAGCTAAAACGAATCACACCGAATAAGCCCGTTTTCGCATCATTGAGATCTGCCTCCACTGGTACCGGTAGCTTCATCAACTTGTTATCACTCGCCAGTTCACCCGCTAGACCCCAATTATCTCTCACCATGCGCTTCCTCCGCTTCCTCGTTTTCATCTTCCTGGTCATCAACATTTTACCTGCAGAGTCCAGTCAAAACAAGTTAAGGTACGTTGACAAGTCGCATCAAGTTTGGATGGTACTGAAGAGAGGGGGCCGTAAAGCTGTGGGCGAAAACCAAGTGGTGGGCCAACATGGAATACTCCGACGTTGAAGTCAAGGCGAAGCTGGGGCTCTCGAAGCTCAAGGGAGAAGCTCTGAAGGCTCATCCCAACTTCGTCTGGTACCAGGATTATCTACGTGGAGTTGAAAAGAACAAGTTGGACCTTTGGCTGAGCGACAAGAAGTCTCCGCGTGTGGTCTTCCAGGAGTTCGGGCTCAATAACATGGTACACCCCAAGCTGAGCGACAAGCACCAGACTTACCTGCGCTATGCCACGATGTACGACGACAAGGTCGTTAAAGGCGAAGGGAGTGCGTACAGATATACCCCGTGGAGCCCCGGCTTCTCGAGAAAACCGGACGGCAGCGAGTTCTCATTCCCACCCTTCTACCCTCAGACCCCGGCAGAGAAGAAGATCTACGTGGAGATCTGGGCCAATGTACGCAGGGAGAACGCGTGCGTCAAGAAGATGCTGGGGGTGAAGGACGGCTCGGTCAGCGCGAATAAACGCTACTACGAGGAATTCAAAAGGCTCAAGCAGGAAAAGTGTGGGTTCTGGTAAAGAATAAAAGCCCCACTTAGACTGCACCATGGATAAAACAAAACCTGCAAGAGCTTTCACAACGTGAGCGATCATGTTCCTCCAGCGAAATGCCTCATCTCATGATTAATCGTTGACATGGCTTCAGTCTCAGAAAGTGCTGCAGCGGCAATGACATCGTTCAACGAGGAGGAGAGGGAGCGCTGTGCTGCTTCGTAAGGACAAGGAGGATGCAGAGGACAAGTGTGTGACGCTGGAACGGGAGAACGGGCGGCTGCGGCAGCAAGTCGATGTTCGAGGTGACGAGGTTACGCATCTGCAGCCGGAAGCGCGAGACAAGAGCGGTGCTGGCCGAGCGCGCCAACTACAAGCTGAAGCAGCAGCTGGAAGAGGCAGAGCAAAAAACAGAAGCGCGAGCTCCACAAGAAAATCAAACTCACAGCTGAAGCGACTGACGCCTGAGGATTGCTGCGACCTTGTTGTACCAATATAAGATCGCTATCCAATGTACGAGCCTCGGCTGGTGGCACCTCGGTAAAAGAGTCAACTAGATGGCGGGTGTCCTAGTGGAGATTTACTCCTTACTACCGCGTAATGTGGGTCTTCAAGTGACTTGATCGGTCCTAGCCGTCATATCCTCCTTCAGCATCGGAGCGCAACGACGAAGGCAAATCGGGGGGGAGGGTATGAAATGTGAAGCCGTACGACTGATATTGCTCGTTTTCGTTTGATCCATCGAGCCCACCACCAACGAATCCAACTGGAACCCCCCTCTTGGTGCACACAATAGCACCCCCGGATAGACCAGGTGCTGACAATGATGACAGCGTCATTTTTAATCCGCTCCAACCAGTGATCTCAGCGGGAATGATGGCGTAGGAGTGATCAAACCCTCGCGCTTGCAAAACACCAGGAAATCCAAACACGTGAACTTTCATTGTGGGATGTAGCTCAAGGGACATTCCACATGGAGCGAGCTGCCGGAGCATAGGTGTCAAAGGAAGTTCGAAGATAGCGAAGTCGCGATCAGCTGAACTACGCCAGCAGATATCCCTGGTGAGAGAAAACGCGTCGACATCGCCAAACGCTGTCGCATCAGGAAGTAGCCGCTCCAGCACGACTTGGGGGAGATCTGTCGACAGCTTTGCTTGCTTGATAGCCCGTGGAGATTTACGTGTCCCTAGTGCATCATCAGCACTCCTCGTTCTTGCTGCACTTGTCTTCTTCTTGGGGTTGGCTCTGATGTAACGCTTGAGTTGATTCTGGAAGTCAGGGCTCAGGTACTCCACGAACGTGTTCTCATCATCAATCCAGACGTGCAAATTGGCCAGCAAGTACACACGCTCCTTTGTTCGACCCACGACCAACGCTGTTGCTGAAAACACAAATGACGAAGAAATCCTGAGGACTGACGACCACATGCTGGACCGAACATCAGGATGAAGAGTGGACAACGTTGCCTCGTTCCATGCCCCATTCGCCTCTGGAAGTTCCACTAGTATGTGAATCTGCTTCGAACGTGGAGCGCCCCCCCAAATCATATTGTTTTCTTCGAGCACCTCGCCAATTGCCGTCATCGAACTCAGATTTCCAACACCGAGCAGGTTCTGGACATTCGGATGAATTCTTCCAGCCTCCAAATCGGGGACAGCTGCGTCGTCTTCTCGCATCCACTTGCCATCGTGTCGCCTCGCTAGGAAGATCTTCAGCTCATTGGCGTCGCACATGACCGTCGCTGGGTTCATCTTCTTGATCTCTTCCTTCAGGTGACCCACCAACTTGTCCTCGTCGATATCCACAGGGAACGCGCTTCCCGGGACGCGAACGATGGCGCAGCAGAGAGTCACCATCTTGATAGCAGCACGCCGTGAATTCTCGAATGAAGAATTCGCGGTGAATCAGGTCGTGGTTTACGTATGCAAGATCGCAATGAGCACCCAAGTTCCTGGCGATTTAGATTCCAACTCAAAAGTGCGAAGAAAGGGCTGGAATAAAGCTTGGTCCCCCTCTTTCAGATTTTGAACACGTATTTTCTGGAATAAAAACTCGGCCACGGTTCGCGAGGCGCTCGGCCATGCTTCGCCAGGACGCCAGCATCTCCACTGCACAGAAGATGGAGTGTGTTGAAAAGTGCATCGAGCTGTTGGAGCTCGGCCCCATCGCCGACAAGATCATCCGCGGGTCGTCGACGGAGCAGATGAAGCGCGTAACCATCGGCGTGGGGCTGGCGGCGCAGCCCAAGCGTGTGCTCTGGAGGGTGAGCAAACGTAGTCCGAGAGTATTACCCCAACCAGCAGTAGCAGTAAGCAGTTAAGAGCTTCGCGCTACTTTTGTTTAGGTAATACTCGAACTGGTTTGGCTACCGTCTTATTCCCCGCATATAAGGTAATACTCGAACTGGTTTGGCTACCGTCTTATTCCCCGCATATGCTCAAAATAGACATTACGTTTATACAATATTAGAGGCTTTTAGAAGCACCGATAAATGAAATCACGTAGCCAAATACACGTAGATATCGATACCGCCTTTTGTTGCGTGTGTTTCAATTAAGGAAGCAGTTTTAGGGGAGCGAGGGTCCAATCTACAGGAGGAAGTAGCGTATGTACAGAGGAACAGGTCGGATTACAGAAACCGTGTATGATCTACAGAAGCCGTGGTGTGATTACAGAAGTCTGCAGGCAATTTACAGAGGAGGCCACCAAAGTACAGACGCGGACGCATCGATTGGTGGATAACTTTGTTGCTCGGGTCGAGTGCCTCTCAATTGGCCAGATCCAAAAAGGCGGTCCGAGTGGACTATTTCCAAGGCGACGCTTTTCCGAAGCATTTCTAGTCGATACGCGTGAGACCGTCTTGGTATGAGCTCGGGCTATACGTGTGAGCACTCCGAATAAAGCAGCGTAGGGAGAGTTTAGAAGCGCAGTACATGCATGATAAAGGAGCCGCGTCATGCAGCACTACTAGTATGGGTCTTCCTGAGAGGGTTGCTTTCCGCTGTGTTAAAGGCTGTAGACTAGCTCGCTTTGACTGAGCAGTGACGCCACAGTCGACTGCAAACCGCTATGTACGGATGCGCGTAGTGGATTTCACGACGATCCAGGGCTGCCGCGTAGGCTGAGCTGCATACAGGATGGCAAGATACGGCGACACTGACGTTTACCGTGTTATGGTAACACGGTCGCCTAACCGAGTTACCATAACACGGTCGCCTTACCGAGTTACCATAGCATCTTACCGAGTTACCGTAACACGGTCATCTTACCGAGTTATGACAACACGGTAAACGTAGAATCTCACGCAAAAATGGCAACCCAAGAGCTGTTGTTGACGCTAATCGCCATTAACACTTCAACACCATGGGAGTATGCACAATGGCGCGGGCCCCCCATTGAGCGTAGTTCTCTGGATTTTAATCCAGAGTCCAGTCCAGAGTTTCTGCAGAGGATGCGACGAATCCGTATAATAAAACTCTATACTTTTATTCTAAATACTAAAGAAAATTCGACGTCTAACGTCATTATCTCACAATAACTCTATTATTTTATTGACCTGTTATCTCAGAACAGTTGGTGGATTTTCTTAGCCGAAACCGCCTTCGATCCTCTACAAACTAGATTCTATGGCCATGAACGTAAATAAGCTATTCTTCACTCAATAGAAAGTCGTGGTTGAGAAACTCTTATAGCTAATAGCCTGTGCACGCCTAAAACACCCAACTGAATGTTGCTTGTGTCGGCTAGGGGTAACATCTAAACCCAATCACCCAATGAAGGTTGCACGAAGACGAGTGGATTAAATTGGATTCTTGCCTGCTCTATATAAAACCCAGTGGGTTTTACTGTGCCGAGTAGGTAAATTCAGTGACACACTATCGGTCTCTGGGAGAGCGTAAGGGTTACAGCTAGGTTTGCAGTGGGCGACTGGTGCGCCGCACGTGCGGCGCGCCCAACGCTTTAGAGGTTCATCTTTTGAATTAGGCCACAAGTGTCAGTACTATTAATAATAGACCGTCATCACTGCATGCGCTCACCTCAAACGACTTTTTTTGGCTGCAAAGGAGAGATGTATTCACTTAGTTAAACTAACGAAAACGACTTCCTACTATACTAGCGGAGCATCCGCGGGCGGTTGCTTAAGGGGCGACACTCTAAATTTTGTGTTGACACACAATTTCGGGCGACGCCCCCTTTGTTCCCAAACACCCGACTGAATTCTTACACAGAGACCCTGTTGTGCATGCAGGCAACGAAGGCAAGCTGTTAAGTACCAAGGTCGCAGACACGTGTGATCAACTCACACGCTCTGGCCGCGTCGGATTGTCTCCCCAATAAGCACTTACGAAGATTGAATGCCCAATGTAAACGATGTTATAGAGGTTACAGCACATTTCAGCCGATAGCTACAGATACTGCTATGTTAAATCCCGGGGTGGCCTACCGGCAGCACGATCAATTGCCGCGATACGTTCGCTCATCATCTGGAAGCTAACATCTCTCCTTATTTGGACAAGCCGCTCGACGTAGAATCGCCCCGGTACCTCGTGAAACTCGCGTCTTCGTCGTTCTTCGGCACCCAGGGCTTCCAGGTTTCTCCGAGCTTGCTCCCTCCGAGTCGCCTTCAAACGTTGTAGGTAACGCTCTCGCTTCGAAGAGTGGCCCCTGGGGACGACACCACTTGAATCTTCGGCCGCCGCGCTACTATCCCCTCCATGATGTTCGGTGCGCGATCGTTTGGGTTTTGGTAAAGCACACTGCGTAGCCGGCCACTCCGGACGCCTGGTTTTGCTGCGCTTAGATACTCCTGGGGAGAGGGCTTGCTCCGCGCTGCGGGACAGCAGAACGCCGAGACGGGGTCGGCGATGCAAACCCACGAGAGCTTGTCGGAGATGCACTTTCGGCTTGCTTCTCATCGTTCGAACTGCAGTCTTGCGCGCCTAGGGTGGAATTCATTTCCGCTAGTTGGCTGCGATGCAATTTGTGAAATGACTTGTCGTGCCTACTTAAATACCATGGGTTCGGTCCTTGCTGTTTCGGACAATAACATGGCTGTTGGTAAGGTAGCAAGAATAGGAGGTATCAATGATCGGAAACTTTAACGGGCACATTGGAATTGATTGTGTTGGAGAGCTACTATCTTCATCGTTTGTATGAATTGCGATGCCATCGTATCAGTGTTCATTACAGCTCGATCTATCCGCTGTTCCTCGTGAGAAAATATCTCGAATTGATCCCGCGACGTTGACATCTTATTAAGCGATAGGGGAGAAGTAAGAACAATATCATCTCGAGAGCGTACTCTGGAAAGAGCCACGTAAGCAAAGGAAGCGCTCGGGATGGATGATGAGTGGAAAACAATTTTCGGGCAAGTCAGACCTTGTACTTTGTGCACTGTAATTGCGTATGCTAAATGCAGAGGAATACCTTCGCGAAAAACACTCAGGTCACTCACTTTTTTGCTCCAACTCATCTTTCTGGGGAGGACGGGGACTATGTTTGGAACATGGGGGAGGAATGAAGGCCCAATGTACAAATCCGTTTTCTGGACAAGTATTATGGGCAAGAGTGAATCATTACAGAAAATAAAGTCATATATAACCCCGTTTGTACCATTGCATAACCCTGCAGCCTGTTCCATATTGTAGGTTAACGTAACTGGTGCGCCAACGGCCAACTTTACATCAATACCAACCACTCTATCTCGGTTTGCGTTGGCTACTTCCGCTTCCTGCAGTAGGGCTTGAGCAGATTCGGCTGAAATAGTTCGTGCCTTAGCAAGTCGTTTCAGCTGGACCGTGTGTTTAGATCTGATATGCACAATAGGTGAAAAGCATGATTGCAAGCTAGTTTGATTAGCTGTGGCAACGTCAGCATTGAGATATGCAATGTGTTTAGCTGTTTGAGCCCAGTCTGGCATCTCTTTCGGGTTGAAGTACCTCGTATTAAACAAAGCAACATCATCTCGCGTTACGCATTTGCGACGTAGGCGACTAAGAGCAGCAAACCATGCTGGGTCCGCCTTACCCCTGTTTTGATTTCTTAAGCGGCAAACATACGGAATATTCTCCCATATCTCACGACCTAGTTGCTGTATTGGGTTGTGAATTTTAGTAAGCGGCGTAGACAAAGAGTACGGAATAACCGGATCAAGCTGAGCTGAGTCTCCTGTAAATATCATGTCACGCACCCCGAAAGGCAAATTCCTGCATTTTGGCCATATTTCCCTCATTCGCTGATCGATCCAGTACAACATACCACATGAGATAACACTAAATTCGTCTATAATAACAAATTGAACATCCTGGTATTGATCTTGCAGGCGTTTAAGTATCGTGGCTCCTCCTTTGAGGGTAGCCAAGGGGCTGTATGGAACTGAGAATGCACTTCGCGTGAACGATGTGAGCTCTAGCGCTGAACAAATTGTTCTGCCCTTAATATTAAAGGCCGCGGTTCCTTGATGAGCTAACAAAAGGACGCGTTTCGAATTTCTTCGCGATGACCAGTGGTCACCAAACACACAGTATGCAGATCTTTCACTATGTGTTTTATCAGCCAGCTTTTTCCGGATCCTCCCTCTCCATGTATGACCATTCTACTTGCTTCGCATTCGCTATTGTTAATAGCCGCCTGGTACCGTTTACGTGACTGGTTCATCGCTAGTGCGAACGGAATCCACTGCGAATCATCCATAACTTCAGTTGCAAACTCATCATTCGGGCCACAAATAGGATATTTGTAGTGAGAAAGCTGATCTCCATTTCTCAATACAGTGTTACGATCGTTAGTAGATTCTCGATGCATTTTCACCCATGGCCTTACATACTGCTTTATAAATTCTCGTGCTTTAACTACATCTTCGATTGTGTATGTATGTCTAGAAACTATAGTGGTTTCATATGTATTTCTCTGCTGCTCAGTCGGAGGGGAGATCAGCTGTTACTGTACGTTTTCGTTGGGTTGCTGGTCAACAAAAATATATTCCGATGCTGGTAACGACGACAGAACCTGAGCTGATCTTAAATGCTCAAGGATGTCAATATTTCGCTGACGCGAGAGGATCAACTCCGATTCCTCTCGTATCTCACTAGTCAATGTTGCTTCTTGCTCCCTTTGCAAGGCCTTCAGGCAATCTTCGTCTGTTTCCGGAAGATCAGATAGCGATCGCCAGGGCTTATGCAGAAATATTTCGGCAAAACAAAAGTTTGGACTTGTAGAATCAGGAGCTATCCAAGGTGTCCCGCGAACGACACGAGATTTCGAACGTAGCTTGACATATCCGTTAGAATCGGCTAGTTTCCAATACGTGTTCGTGTTCGTTGAAGAAACCGTGTCAACCACAAAGTACTTTTCAACAAATGTCGCAAGCGTCATTTCACTGAATGGAGGTTCAAGCGGGCGTGCCATGTAAGCTGCTTCTATCTTCTCTAGTCTAGTCTCAGAGCTACACACACTTGCCGATTTCGGATCTAAATCAGGTGCCTCAACTCTATAATACCTCAAACGGTGACGCATGACTTTTAATCGCGTCACTTGCCTCGACTTGCCATAAAGAGGTAATTCCCGGAGAAGAATGTAATATGCTTCCTGATCACTGACTTCCCTAATAGATAGTGTAGCATTTGCAATGCGCTTAAGAATAGCATGATTCGGCAAATTAGGATCATATCGTTTCACTGCTGCAGCAATCACCTTCTTGAACCTGAGCGTATCTGGTTCTGCCTTACTTACATATGCGGCTGTGTATTCCGCTGCTCCATACGCATTGCCAATAAGCTGAATATCCATATTTGCGCGCCAAACAGAAAGCAAAGAGGGCGAGTAAGTTATTAATTGTAGAACACTCCCTTTTCAATCGAATTTGAATTGACGGTATACCGTCTGCTGCAGTATCTACGTGTATTTCTGGCGATTCTGCAAGTCTTTTGGATAACCAAATCGACATTCGTTTCCGGATTTTCTACAGGAGGAGTGTAACGGGGTTACATGGAATAGTGACCCTGTCACTATTCCGGGATGGCTACACCAAAGGTCACTCCCCTGGATAGTGACCAAGTGGCCTCAGAGCCAACAGATACATTTTGTATGGAACAAACTATAGGAAACTTAGGATTTGTATGCAGGCCAAATCTGTACCAACCTATAAATACATTCAGTCTTAGATCTACCTCTGTTTCAAGTAACCGTCCCCTTTGACCAGGGACACGTGAACGGCTGTTCACTTGGAGTTTGTATACTCCTGCTTCCTCTTTAAGAAGTGCTGTGTGCCCCGTCACAAGGAGCCAGAGGAGCATATATGTTGCTGAACACGTTGCACGACTCGTGATAAATCACAATCCCATTCACACGTTCTGGTGTTGGGTGGTCTAGCAGATAGAATATCTAGATTCGTACTTTCTTCGGTAGTGCAAGTTGAACAGGTCCAACTTTTAAGATCGTTAGAGGATTTCGACAAAACGGATATTACATTGTCAACGTACGAAGCTAGTTGTGCGCGCCCTAATTCTGTTTCCGATAACTGAAGTACATCTGGTGCATCTTTAATCCAAAGGAGTGCGTGTATATGAGGGGACCCGCGCTGCTGGAATTCCACGCGCCAAAAGTAATCAGAAACTTCTCCAAGCGGTTTGGCATTTCCACAAAGAACAGTTGTAAAAAATGCGTCAAATCTTCTGTGGAAATGCCGGGCAGCGATGTCCGGATTTTCGATTAGATACCTTCGTCTCTCTCGATTATTTAGTTCCCTTGCTTGTTGGAGTGTGAGCTTAGGATTACAAGCTCTGAAAAAATCAGGCCAAACTGTGTCAGCTGCGCTCAGGGTTAGAAAAAACGTAGGCCACCGTGACGGCAGCACTCGACTGCCTAACATACTCATCAGATCATCTCTTACGTTAGACCAATACAAGCCACTACCGCGAACGCCACAAAAGTAAGGTTTAAGTGAGTCGAGCATTTTCATAGCTGCACTAATGTCATTTTTGACACCTTCTGTACAACCCTGTACGGGAGTTGAGCCATCTGTATTAGCTTCGTGGTGTGGAGAACCAATTCTACGAACGAGCCCGTCTATCTGTCTGCGCTGTATTAAGTTCAAACAAAAAAACTTAAAATTACAGTGAGTAACAAATCGCCTATCATGCCACTTCATGACATGTGCACAACATTCAGCTACGTGGTATTCGTGTGATCGCTGTTCGTACTCTTTGCCGTCCGCATCCACCAAGCCATGTAATCCTCCTTCTCCATTCGGAAACAACGTAGGGAAACAGTTCTGCATCAACATTTTAGTCGTATACTCATTTATTGGATTCTTCATATCACGCAACTCACCCGTTGGATAAATAGTTTTACCAGTGGTTTTATTTACAATTTCCCCGTTTTTTTCTGCTTCTGTTAGCTCGTCCGATTGATCGGCTTCTAGCTCAAACGATTCCTCGATTTCTAAAACTTCACATGAATGATGTTGTTGTACAGTATTAGGAATGGAAGATAAACAGCTATTATTCCGGGTAGCTTTGGATGAGGACTTTCCAGTCTCATCGAGCATATCAGACACGCCTGCAGACGCAGGACATGAGCGATGAAGTTCTGTCGCTTCTTCTTCTGTAAGCGTAATACTTGAGACAGTATCGTCGATGCTCGCTCGGGCAAGCTCCTCTAAGTTTTCCTCTGAAATGGTAACGTTCCGGTAAAGCGGGTTATTTGCAATAAGCCACTCTAAGGCACTGCGAACGACATCGGGTCGGACTTTGATAAGCGACGTGCCTTGATTGCTCTTGGATCGCAACAGAACAACCCCACACTTCGATAGCGGCCTCGGGAGCGACAATACAACTTCGCGCACATCATTCCAGTAGTTGACGGCGTTTCCCCTCGTAAACTCTTGTTGGTCCCGATACAAATTAAAGCAAGTGGTGAACGAAATTCCAAGACCAACCAATCGAGCCTCCGTGCGATTCAGAACTGCCAGTTCTCGCGGTAGTGGTCCGATACGAAACCCGCTTGCACGACAAAACTTGGGCATCTCATTCTTAGTGAGAGATGTATTGCAGCGAGAGCATATCCACGTGAAACACATACCACTGCTATCTTGCTGTGTAATGGCTTCTGCTATTAGTTCGCACACGCCGTTCTCATTTTTCAGTGCAGAGAAGTACTGATTACTTGGGTCGTATCGTTTCTTGATCATTCGCGCAGATTTTGAAAGCTCATCACAGCTCCCACAAATCCGTAAGAAAGTATCATCGATGCTTTCAAAGAATGCTGGATTGTCAAGAAAACATACGTGAATAAACTTCCGACTCAGAGAACCATAAGAAAATAGCATACCCACCATGGACATCGGCGTCTTCATCGCTTTGCTGGCGATTCCGGTCATCACCACGCTTGAGTTTCTTAAGTCCACCCGGCGCGTTTTGGGCGCTTGCATTTCGCTTTCGAGTATCCTCGGCGCGCTGGATACGGGCTTCTTGTTCAAGCTGTTCGACAGCTTCTAATGGGTTTGCTTGTACCGCCTTCCGCTTGTTCTTCGTCTCTGCGGCGGTATCAGCCGATATCCGAGCCAACCTTGTTATAACGCGCTTTGCTGCTTTCGCCACTTTCCCTCTCGTCGCCGGCTTCGTTGCTTTCGTCATCCTGTGATCCCCACCAAATCCAAACTGTCAGAGTTAATGAATACTTCCACGTATCACCTTCTTATTTTCAGAGGGTTATCCTACACCAACCAGTTGAGTCTACTAAAGCCATCGCGCTCATCCACCTCGAAGTAGAGTTCCGTTAGCTTGCTGCTGTGTCTGAGTTATCTGTAACGCGGATTCGATCTCAAACATTACCAGCGTTTTTTTTTCTTAAATCAAAAATGATTCGTAACAGTCCACGCGTGTGGATACTCCTATATTTGTTGCAGGAACGCTGCCTCACTGCCTCCAGCGTGCCAATCTGGCGGCACGCGGATTATACACTAGTAAGTTAAGAGCGCGACTCGTGCCGCCAGCTATTGGAGAATTAAACAGTGTGAACACTTTCTCCAATGTGTAGGAAGTTCGATTACCTCTGCCCACAGGGACTTCTAGAGAAGCAAAGATCCAATCTTGCAAGCAAACATATATTTGAACGTTGGTAAGGCAATTATCCATCGCATGCTAAAACGAAAAGAACATAAAAGCGCTATGCAGAGCCTTATCACCTGCGCTAGCCTCGTCACCACGGCTTTCGACCTTGTTACCCACTCGAGCGTCACCCCTCAGTTGGATCGGGCGTCACCAACGCGATCGTTCCACTTGTGCACCGTAACACTCTCCAGCTCTACATCAACTCTTCGTCATCGTCATTGGCTTGGCCTTGGCGATCTGCACGTGCGCGCTTCGCAGTCTCAAAGTCTTGATACTCCTCAATCAGCCCTGGGTTAATCGGTCCCAACGCCTGCACGCTGCTTTGAAGGAGGCCGTGGTAGAACTTGAGGCCATGGACCTTCTTCAACTCGTATACGACACCAACTTGGAAACGAGGTCTGGCCACAGAGCGCTGTATCGGGTCCCACACGGTAATTTGCACAACATGGGCGTCCTTGCTCACCGGGTCCATCTTGTTTAGCTTCAAGGTGTAGCCTTCCAGGTGTGGCTGCATGAACCCGTCAACAAAGGTGATACACGTGCCTCGGTTTAAATTTTTCTTAAATAATAGATAAAGTTGGCTAGCCGCTCAACGATCAGTGCACACATAATCACAGTGACATAGACCACCTGATGCGCGGTGATCGTTCTAGCAAACTCGCGTAGCTCCTCCACCGACGCAAACACATTCGAGGTCTCTTCGCGTGCCTGCTGCTGTAGCTCCGCGTCGACCTCCGCCATCAGCTCGGTGACGGCGTCATCATACGCACTAGCAAGAGCACCTTTCGCCATGCTGCGTCAGCACCTTTCGCCATGCTGCGTCGAGAAGCGGGAACGGATATGGACTGGGCTTGAACTGGCAAATTGATTTGTGAGACTGGAATCTTTTGGCAAGCTGCCCGTCACTGGCACCCACGCCTCACTCGCAGCGAGACTTTGTGAGGCCTTGAAGAGGATGTTGCTTTACTGCTTGATTTACGGTACCGTGTACCCGAATGTTTTTACATGCACTTCTTACGATTGGGCTTTTTACGACGCGATAAACTTTAACAGGTTTTTCATGGAATTAGGGACTTATATAGGGGCTTTAAGGAGCTAGAGAACGGGCACAGAGCCATCAAAATTTGCAGTTTTAGCGCTTTTTGTAGGGTCGCCATAGTAAGCTCGGATTTCGCTGTTCGCTAATTCGGGATCCTGGCTTTAATGTCTTTAACGGATTAAAACGTCGCTTCGCGACGGAATTGAGGGGTTCATTCTTGTATCCACGATAAGGCGCAGAATGTTGCTAAACTCAGGGATTTTTCCGTTTTTGCGGCCCCCCTGTGCGTGATTCTAAATGGTCACCCTAACCCATTCCAATAATTGATGTATCCACTTGGTAAAAACTAAATAGGAGTAATAAAACAGAGTAAGCTAAATAAGAGCTACATGATTATAGGGCGGCTTCGCCCCAAAAATCCAGAGCTTCCCCGTGCTCGCACGGCATGAAGCTCCCGTGTGTAAAAGGCTGTAACTCACGAGTTCGTGCCCGAGAGCGGCGAAGCCCTTGAATTTGCGCGTCGTGGTGCATTGGGCACGCGGAGTACTTCAGTCGTACTCCTCAGAGTTGGCCCCGTAGTTACCGGTGGGTGAACTGGCTACGGTAGTCAATAAAGCAATTTACAAGCTTTGGGTGTACACGCGCCAATCGTGTCGCATAGAGCTAAGGCTTCGCTGGGAGACCTATCTGTCACGATGAACCCATGCCTCGTCGATGGCCCACGACTGCTTGGAAACGCCACCACCACCACCACCACCACCACCTAAATGAAAGCGAACGGCAGGTAGCTAAGTTAGCTAAACTAACACCGTCGCCAAATCCACCACTTCATCTTCCATGGTACAGTGATCTGCTTGCTTAGCAAACAGGCAGAACCTTATACTTTCTGAGAAGGCATGCTTCCCGATTTGTACCACACTTGGGGCAATGTATTGTTTTAGTGAACGGTGGGACTGTGGTAAATTAAGATTAAGATTCCACCAATCAGCGATCGGGCGGGAAGATTTTCCGGACCTGACTTCAAGGATGCGCGGGAGCGGCATACAGTAGGCTAGTCAGCGCCATGCAAGTGACTGAAAACACGGAGAGCGATGGTAGCATCCCAGCGCGGTGCCTAACGAAGCTGCAAGAACTGCAGAACTAATTTGCTTTAGATACACGTAAAGTTCTGTTTCGAAATGATTTCGTCCCCATTAGCGACTCCTCAGGCAAATCATTGACCGTGTTGAACTAAGCTGCAGTCGAAGCTGATGGACACTACAATGACTAAGTCAGTACATTTGTTCATTGGACTTGTTTACACAATCCTTTCATAACATATAAACCCGAAGGGACTTATACATATCAGGTGTTCGCTGAGCAAGCAGATTACTGTAATGCATGTGCATATGCATTCATGCGTTACAGTAATGATGCTCTCCTCACACGACGTCAGTGGTGGAGTACAGTGGTCGAGTACGGGCACAAGTTCCATGGATCGCCTTGGCGTTACCTCGCGATATGCGTTACCTTGCGATCTCTGGCACACCTCAACGGTCCGTTGAACGGGCGCCGGTGTTGCTAAGCGTGGCCATCTAGCTCTAGTTCGTGTTGACTGTCACAGCTGAGCCGGTCGGGCTCAAGGCATACGTGTTGGACACAGACACCTCGCACCCCTTGGGCCGCAGGTACCACAGACGCAAGAAAGTTTGTTCATGCCCCCACTGTAGAAGACGTCAAATACCACTATGGCCAGACCGCCGGCGTAGCGGGTGGTCTTCGACACGCTCGACGCTGAGCCACCCGTCTAAGCTGCACTGAATCACTGCAGGATACCGAAGTCAGGAAGACCAGGCGATCCTGTCTTGTGTGCATCTTCTTGAGCGGTAAAGACACAAGAATGCGTTGCGGTAGAATATAATATATTCTACCGCAACGCATTCTAGCAATAATATTTAATATTATTGCTTTGGGAGCAGCGGAGCCACTATGCTGCAAGTCGCTACGAACGGACGCATGTAGCGGACTTTGCGACGATCCAGGGCTGCTGAGCTGCGGCAATAGGCACACAATACCAGGATACGGCAACACGGACGCATTACCGTGTTATGGTAACTCGGTAATCTTACCGAACACGGTCAACACAGAATCTCGCGCATATAGCAACTGGACGCCGGCTTAAACGCTGTTGATCCTACGTACTTCACCAGCATGAAGTATACACGCTGCTGCGGGCCTTATATCCTTCCATTGAGCGCAATAATGCCGAACGCGGTAGCTAGACCTGTTTAGTGCAGATGCACGAAAGTCCCCAGAAGTGCACTAAAGTACTTTAGTGCACTTCTGGGGCGCCTGCACACAACTGATGCTGGACATTAGCGCATGCACTAACGTACTTTAGTGCATTTGTGGGGACTTTCGTGCATCTGCACTAAACAGGTCTAGCGGTAGCCCCCTGAAGCTGCCTTCAAAATGGCTACCCCTCTATGATGATGGTCAAAGCTATTATGGCAGGTTTGACACAACCCCAACTCGTCCTCGAGACTATTTCGGCGGCCAGGCAGGGGTCCCCTACACCCCCTACCCTTCTGTAGAAATCACAGTTCCTCTGTAGAATGAGAACTTCCACCTGTAGATATACACTTCCGTCCGTTTTGAGAGCATACTGATTAGAAGGCATGGTCACGGTTGGGGCTAGCTTACAAAGATGACAACAGCCAACTTATGCCTAAAGGTTCCTTTATCCCCCAATTAGCCTACTAGTAGGATTTGGATACTACTAGTAGGCTCACCAAAAAAATAGGTTTTGAAGGACAGAGACAAATCTGGAGTGCAACGCTGGACTTAAAAGAAAGCTGAGATAACAAAGTACAACATAGTTAGTTTTCAGCGCTAACAGAGCGGTCTATCGGACGAAAACCTCAGCTAGATATCGAGGAAAAGGTCAATAGTAAAGCTAATACAGCAAATCATTAAGCTTTATCATGTGACTTTTATGTTTACCACATGATGTCCAATACAATCTTTCATATAAACTATCTCGGAGTGAGCCTACTACCGTCTTACCCCGCACAGAGGGCCTAGGCGTTCTAAACGAATAGAACGCCCATGTTGAAAAAGATGTACTATCTCAATACTTCCATATGAGGTCAAAGTCACCGCCACAGCCTTGTCTTCATAGTTTCAGTTTAAACACATTTTAGGCCAATGAAAAGCCATCATTTTGACTCTTAAATCAGTTATCTAAGAGACTGCGTTGACTATATCTCTAACACGTCTGACACAGCTCACTGTCATGTGTTATTTATTACCCTAATCCACGAAAAAATTAGTGGGCGTTATATGCGGGGTAAGACGGTAGTACACCATTTCCGGGTCGTATTGCACAAATGCTAGATTCAAAACAATCACTCAAAAAAAGGACAGGTAGGATGCATGTATACCTCGACGTATACAAGGGTATACAGTTCGAGAACCTTCGAGACAATGCTCGATTCAAAGCGATCACCGCCATTTTCTAAACGATCACTTTGGTATTTTCACACTTGTGTGATCACTTTGGTATTTTCACACTTGTGTGATAGGAAAACGTACACGGACGCAGAGCGCGCTCGTGTTTTGGACGCTGCCGAGAAGGGGGAGAACTGGAGGCTGGTTGCTCTGCACAACGGCGTTCAGCTGGTGACGACCCGGCGGTGGGTTAAACAGGCAAAGGACACGGGAGACTTCACGCCGCAGAAGGACATGAGAGGAGGGGCCTACAACCGCAAACTGCAGAGCCACCACATTGACTTCTTAGAGGAGCGACTGTCCGAGAACTGCAATCTAACCTTGCAAGAAATGCGTACCCTTCTGTTTGACGAATTCAGCGTTCGAGTAGGGATTGAGACTGTGCGCGCAAACTTGGAGGGACGCTGCTTCACGATCAAGAAGACGCACAGAGACAACAACTACCGGAACTCACCGGCAAACAAGGTGAAGAGGCAAGAGTTCGCGATGAAGCTGCTTCAGTATGTGGCGGCGGAGAAGAAGATTCTCTATCTCGACGAAACCAACTTTAACATCTGGGTCAGCCGCAACTACGGATGGAGCAAAGCGGGGCAGCGCGCGGTGGACATGGGCACGTCGTCCAAGGGCAAGAACATCCACGTCATCGCGTGTATTTCGCGCGACGGCGTGGAGTACCAAGAAGGCCGCTTCGGCTCATTCGACAGCGAGGCGGCGAACGAGACTGTGCGCGCAATGCTGCGCGATCAAGCTACCCGCGGAGCGTTGAGCAATGTCGTCGTTGTTCTAGACAACGCTCCGTGCCACACGAGCGTGGAGGACGTATTTGAGGAAGCTGAGTTTGCGGGGGCTGAGTGCTTGCGTCTAGGCCCTTACTCGCCTATGCTCATCGGCATTGAGAACGTCTTCTCCGTGTACAAGGCGGCGGTGAAGAGGTACATGGCGGCAAACAGGAGCCGTATCCTGAGTGTTCCTGAGGGTACAACGATCACAGCGCATCATTCAGCGTTTCTCCTACACGCTGCCAATGTGATCTTCCCAGAAGTCGTGACCCCTGCTCTTTGCAGTAAGTGCATCCACCACACCTTCGCGTTCATCGCCGACGCAATTCTGATGAAGGACATGCAAGTAGGCGAGTAATTGTACCAAATATATGGTACATTGATCGTTTTGAAAGTTGAGTTGGTTGTTTTGAATCGAGCAATTTGGGCCGTGGATCCGACCTGTATACTGCCCTTTTTTCGAGTGATTGTTTTGAATCTAGCATTTGAGCAGAACGACCCGGAAATGGTGTAGGATATGACCCAGGCTACTACACCATTTCCAGTCCAAACTGGGACAGCCTCCAGACCAGCGAGATACGTCGCACGGCTCTATCCTCAAAAATAATTTTGGGTAGGTTGAATTTCGGGTTAAATTGGGGAGCTCCAACGCAAGAGAGATTGGCTCCGGAGCAAGTGGGACTTTTCTATCAAATCGCATATGAAGTTGAGGAGTGACAGTTGTGGTAGTTACCCGTGGCAGCACCCCATGGTTCGATGAATGTCTCGATATCTGCTGTCACATCCATCTACAGGGTATGAGTGTAGGCTTGTTCGATAGCTTGAGATGTTGGCTCGCTAATACCACCAAGAAATGCTGCACAAATTAGTGGAGCTACGCGTGAGCCAAGCGTCTCACCTCCTTCTCCATCTCTCGTCTTGCTTGCATTTTTAAACCAAAATTTGTGCTGACCCCTCTGAGGCATATGTTACATGATAGGTGGTCTCACTAGCTCCGGAGCAAATCTCACATGGTCTGGAGCTGGTGGGATAGTTTACACGATTTATTACGCTTGGGTAAATTACGCGGCCCGGCTCTCGCCCGTCCCAGTTTGCTCTGGAGACTAGAGGTCGCGGAAGGTTTCTGACCAATAATCGACTCCCAACTTAACATTCAAGTTGAGGTTGCCTAACGTCATTTTCTGCGTTACTGAGACAGCGCTATGTGACACTTAACTTAGAATTTGCATGCAAGCTCCCTTGGAGCGCCTTGGGCACTACTACTTGCGGCTCTGCCCTGAGCACTTTACTTCCTCATTTGCTCTGGCACTGCCAGATGGTCCCGCCGCAAACCTGCCTTCGGGCGGGGGGCTGGCCAGGCCTCTCCTATTCTTACCGGCAGATGCTGAGGTTCCGTAGGCCATAGATTCCCTGTGCGGGTGTTAGCCTTAGCTGCGCTCATGGTTGGCTCTGGGAGGGGCTCAATGTCGCAATTAATTTTTGCGTCCGGTTCAGTTCCAGGTTATGACCAATTGAATGCATTTGAGTTGAAGGCAGTAGAAATTAATAATTCCAAATAGCCTTGCAATTCATTGTTCAACCTTACACTTCAACTGTATGCTGAACTTGCCCTTATCTTCAATCTGAACCTATCTTCAACTTTACTCTGAACTTGATTAGAATGTGACAAAGATGATTACGTCACCCAACTTCAACTTCAGATTTGCAACGATGACGGTCACATTCTTTAGATTTGCATAACCCGTGACAACCATGACACACAAACTCCACATTTGAACTTCACTTTTGAACTTCACGTTGCGCGCTTTACTCAAACTCTCTGTTTTCAATCAATCACTTTAGTTGACCACAAATTCTGCAAAATATTTATGATGGATCAAGCAATTAATTTTATTTTCAATCACTTTAGTTGACCACAAATTCTGCAAAATATTTATGATGGATCAAGCAATTAATTTTATTACTGTTCTTCTAAGTTCTTTACTCCCATGAGGTCGCGCAATTTTTCGAATTGCAATTGTGGTAGTGCTTTAGTTAAGGCATCGGCTACCATGTCGTTTGTGTTGCAATATTGGATTGTGATGTTGCCAGCTTCACGTACTTCTCTAGCATACAAGTCCCTTATCTCTATGTGCTTTGTCGACGAGTGACTGCACGGATCCTTAACAATACTAATCGCAGCAGTATTATCGCACCAGCAACTGACTGGTATCTGTTGCTTGTATCCTAACTCTTTAATTAGAAGGCGTAGCCATTCACTTTCTCGTACACCTTCACTAGCTGCAACTAGTTCA